>PVHY01001530.1:0-115851 GCA_004024945.1 Uropsilus gracilis | reverse complement strand
ATATTTCTTTATTTTTCTTGTTGTTTGCATACTTCGCTCATGTTTTTAGGCATGATCCTCTCCCCTCCGCTTCCTCTGGTTCCCCCTCTGGTCACTCCAGTTCCTTTCTCATTGTCAGTTGTTGGTCAATGATTGGCCTGTTGGTTTAGTTTTCTTCTCTGAAGTAGTGTCTTCTTCGGTGAAGTCCAGCATTACTGTGGAACTGCAGACCAGGCTGAGTAGATCTCCATGAATAACACTGGGGCAGGTTGGAATAACATCTGAGCATGTTGGAAGACCTCCTGTCGGTCTGATGGGTGAAATGGTGGCTTCCCTGCCTTCTTCATTGTGGAGTTTTCTGTGTTGGAGGAGACAGTCTCTTTCCCAGGACCCTTATGATCTCTGGGTTCAGTGTCTCCTTGTTCTTATTGTCTCTTCTATTAATTCTGATGTTTATCCCACCATGCTGCATTTTCGATCTTGTGGCTCTGCTAACTGGCTTTGGGAGATCACTTTCCAGCCGTTGGCCTTGGGGCAGTTCCCTGGTGGGGACAGACCTCAGCAGGTGGTTGGTCTGGCTCATCTCTTCTCTCTTGTTTATCAGTTCTTCATGGGTCACTGCCACTTCCTTGTAGCTTTGCTCCATCATAGAGATTTGAGAGCTTCTTGCTCACGTTGAAAGTGTCTCTGGATGGGGAGTTTAGCTCCAGCCTCAGAAATGTTGTTGGTATTGCTTGGTGACAGATCATTACTCTGTCATTCTACACAGTCTTGTGTCTCAGAGTTCCATACCCTTAGGTGGCTTCCTATTATTCTTAGGATAATTAAGATAGATCCCAGGTAGGAGGAATTTTGCTTTTCAGATTATTTACCTTGCTAGCAGATTTACAAACAGATACTAAACTTGACCTTAGCCCAAAGGCCAAGAAGCAATTACATTTAGAAACAGAGTAGGAGGGGCAAATATTCATGGGAGGATAGTTAGCAGACCAGTTCAACCTTCTGCACAAGAGCTAATCATAGCTAAAAAAGACAGAAAGTGGAAGTGAGTGCTATTCGTCGCAGAAAATTGTTCTGAGCTTCAGATTTAGACTTCCACCTTTGTCCCGCTTACAACTTTACTGTCTGCCATAACACTAAGTCTTATTCTAGAACCTGTGCTACCCCCTTTCCCCATACCATCTTCCAAAGGAGGCCTTCCAATGAGGCCTGCATCATTGATAGATGGCTATCTTAGGGGCCATGTAGTGGTAGAAGGATAGAGGGGTGAATGATGCAATACAAGCTTGCTGTTCACAAATATGCACATTTGCCCCCTTGGGATGTGGGATGCAAGAGAAGGGAGTTGGACTTGATTTCAGATTCAGGCTTGTGGCCAGTATATTCTACATGAAGTTTTGTCATGGAGGACCTATTTGCTACCCGTGTACATTAGTGACAAAATTGAAAGTGGTAAAACAGAAACATAGTAAACAGTGTATGATGCCAGATCTCAAATAAGTGGAAAGAACAATGATACCCTACCCATTCTGTCCTTTGAAATAATCATGTTTTAAAAAATATTGTAGCCCTTGTAATATCCCATTATGTTTCTCATTAATATTTTCTTTAATTACTGACACAGGGTTTCAATGACTTGACTTCCCACATTTACAAATGAAGAAAATGATTAGGGGTTGGTACACTTATTTTTTTCCTATAAAGGGCAAAATACTATATATTTCTGAGATCTGCAGGCTACATGTTCTCTTATCTCTGCCATTGTCATTACTCATCGGTAACATTACAGTTTGAAAGTTGACATAGACAATTTGTGAAAGAATGGACTTGTTTAGATTACAATAAACTTTTATCTATATATAAAAAAAACTAACAGGCCAAATTCTCTTTCTGTCTTTCCTCTGTCTTCACATTCTACTACAAAGTACTAACAGAAAACAACAGGCAGAATACCTTGCAAAGAATGGGAATGGAGATAGTGTAGATAGATAAAGCCATTATCGTCTTCTGTGAAGAGGGAAGATAAAGGCCACTATTATCCATACTCAACTATCATTGGTTCAGTTAGTTTTAAAAAACAATCCTTTTACAAAGTTTCCATCAACATTGGTAGTTGCTTTAGTGAGTGTACCTTTTGTGGAGACAAAGTGTCTGCTAGTTGTTGTATTGATAGTATTTGATAATGAAACAGGACCATGTCCGACACAACCGATACTCTTTGTTGATGCTTGTTAAGGAAACCAATTCAGGTGTAATTTATTTAGAGTTTAGTAAACCATTCAAAGAAAGTTCTGCTGGGAAATCTAGTCGAGAAATTAGAAGACTTCTGTCTGAACTTCCAGTGTATGTCAATTTAAAACTGACTGACAGATAATAAAATAGGTAATTACCATCAGTGCAACATCAAATGGGGGACAAGATTAAATGATTAGATTCGATTAGCTACATATAAAGGTAGAATTTCAAATTTAAAATGTGTTTGTAGCCAGATGGGTAACCATTTAAAAAATACTTTTTTGTATGTCACTTGTATTAGAAATACTTTCAGGCTCATCACTTGTATTGTCTTAGAAAATACTAAGAGCTATTGTTCAGTTCTTTCTTTAAGAATAAAAACTAGCAAAACCCAGAAAAACGGTGTTCATATAAATCAAGTGTGCGTGTTAGTGCGCACTTGTATGTATGTGGTAGCCAGGAAGGAGGTGAGACGAAACTTTATCAACTATTGTTTACACATCGTGTTATTTTTTCTTTAGCATTACAGACTCAAATATCTTCTGTGTAGAAGTTTTTGAAGTAATATATACTGACTTCTCCAAGGAAGTGGGGTACAACTCCCACATTGCTCAATGCTTTCTTTCCAAAAGTACAATGTGAAAGGGGGTAAAATGGTAACTTTGCATACATTGGATTATGTTGACAAGCACTATGTTAGCCAGTGGATCAATACTAACAATAATGGTGGTCATGTTCATAGAATGTGTGCTTGATGTGATACAATGAGATAACATTTTACACTATGGTTTTCTTTCCCAAATCATATTTTTAAAAATACCCTAGCACTTGTAATATTCCATGATGTGTCTAATTAATGTTTTCCTTAATTACTGTCACAGTAATTAAGTCACATTCAATGACTTGATTTCCCACATTTACAAATGAAGAAAATGATTAGGGGTGAGTACACCTATTATTTTTCCTATAAAGGGTAAAATAGTATGTGATGAGAAATAACAGAGACATCTAAATGGAAGGATATTCTATAAAATGCCGGATCAGTGTTCAGAACTTTCAATATTATCAAGAATAACAGAAGTCTCAGAAATTATTATCAGGAGAAGCTAATAGTTCTTCTAAAGAGTTCTCTGAAGGAGAACTGAGAGGTAAAAATAGTAAGTTCTCCTGCATGTGATACTGGGACAGAAAAAAAATACATCTGTAAAAATTAATATGGTTTGAGTAAATTATGACCTTTGGTTGATAATAATACATCTATATGGTTAATAATTGTGACAAGTGTACCACAGTCATGTGTGATGTTAGTAATTGTGGGAAGAGTATGAGCTATATAGAACTCTATTATCATGACAAATTTGTTGTAAATTTAGCACATACAGAGGGGAAAAAAATCACTAAAAATGTAGAGAAGATTTTAGTTTATGAATATTTTTATTTAATAAGCACTACCCAAAACCAGGCACTCAAACAGTAATGCAATAACTCGTCCATTTACTCTCCGTATAACATTGGACAATTTGATTTTATAACCTCTCACATCCTTTCATACTGGACATAAATTTTATAACGGTGGAAGGGTTCTTGTCTTTATATTCTCATAGTGTCTAGCACATTAATTTGTAAATATGTGCTCAAATGGTTTTGGGAAAATTGAGGTAACATGTATTAATGGCTCTATAGAATAAGGCAATGAATGAATTGGAAACAAAACGAATATGAACATTTATAACTACTGCAAAATTCAGATGCATCATTCATTCTAGAAGGAATTGAACACACAACATGGATTTAATGATCAGTAGCCATAATGTTCATTGCAGACTAAAGGGAAAGATTAAATTTCACCTTATGCTTTAATTCAAGTAACATGAGTAGCATTTAAATAGCTTGAGAACTGCATACTTGGACAGAACATTGTCAAATCCATGTTATTAGAAATAGGTGTGTGCAAATGGTGTGTGTCTATAAATTTTTACTGAAATGAAAATAAATGACTAACATCCATCCAAGTAGCAATTGTCATTGCTACTTTTGGAAGTGGCTTAAAAGATGCATACTAAAAAATCAGTTTGAATCATGTTGATTGTTGTATAAAGCTAGAACTTGATATTGTTAAAAACAGCATCAGAAACATCTTAGAATTTGAAATTCCTTAAGAGAAAATATTTAACCACTTTATTTTTCAAATGTGAGCATATAGGAAACTGACTTATAAAACTGTAGATCTATAAGGAAAAGTTAGACATTGTAACTATAAGATGTTGATAACCCTGGCCTCTGAATCCTCTTTATTCTTTAAATTTGTTTATTTTTTTTGACCTGAATACACTTATTATTTCATTTACTACTAACAGAATCTATATGATGCAGGTTCTATTATTGCCTCCTTCCAGATTAGGAAACATGAGTCCATAGACTTAAGGTCATATATCAGTGATGATTCGCTCCAAAAATTATTTGTCTCCATCATTAGATTTATTGTTGACATTTAACTTTTAATGGTTAAATTAATCAAAGTTCTTCTGAGTTCTCTTTACCTATTCATAAAGTATCTCCTGTAACTGGTAGAGGAATTTAAGAAAATTTACATTTCTATGGAAGCATTCATGTTATGGTTAGTCCTCTAAGATACCTCTTTTATGGACAATTATGGTTCTTTTGAATAGAGTGATAATATATAAAGGAATATATAGTTGGAAATATGTGGTTGGAATTGTTTTAGACTACTGTCTTAAGCTATTTTACTTCTATGTTTCATTTCCTAGGCAATATATTAGGTTTCCATTGAAAATTTGAATCTAAATGTTTTAACTTGAAAAGATATGTGTGTATGTATAATGTGTTTATGCATGTACATGAACACAAGTGTCAGTCGATGTGTATGTTTTACTCTATTATGATAAGAAACAGATCATAGCATTAAGGAGAATAAAAATATATAAACTTCTTTAAAAAATAAGAACAAGCAAATGGCATGTAATCAGGACTTATTTTGTTGTACCAGTATTGTCATTTTCAATGTAAATAAAAACTAATAATGTCTTGGAGCTGGAAAATAATTTTCAAACACCCGCCAATTCCCAGCAGTGTACATATGGGTACGATCAGGAGGTTGGCATAATAAAATCTGATTCTCTGATTTGAGAATTAACACTAAACTTTTTGAAGATTTTCCCAGGATCAGAAACTAATGGGAACATTGATACCGGGTAGTGACACAGTTAAAAATTGTATTGGCAAAATGCCCTGGTGGAATATGAAAGAACCAAGAGAAAAATCAGTGATGGAAAGAGAGGGTGTATAAAAAAAGAGGGGGAGGGGAAGGAGAGAAAAAAATAAAACAAAAGAAAAGAGATGAGAATGACAGACTGAGAGAACAAGCCCATGTGACCTGCCAGGGCAAGTCCCTGGAAGAGCTGGAGGTGGCAAGGAGCCATGGTGGGAGAGTGGACAGCAGAAGAGTTGCTGGTGTGGTGTTGGATGCCAGAGTGACAGGCCAGGGGTGACCAGGGGCTGCTGAAGGCAGGTCTGGTGAATGTGGCCAGATGCCGCCAAAGGTGGGCCTGGTAATGAAAGCTCATGGAGCTGCAGCAAGGTGGCATATTTGGAAAGCTGAGTTTGCATCAACATCTGTTGGAAAAGTCTGAAGAAGCTTGCAGAAGCAGAGCAGCTCAGAACACTGGAGAGAGAAGAGGCAAAGAGAGGACGCTGGAGAAGGTGTGGACTTTGCAGGGTGCCTGCAGGCTTGGAGGGGCACCATCTTGGACATGCGTTTGGGACCTCCAGACTAAGTGGTGATTAGGGTAAGATAACTGGCCACTGGTGGCATTAAGGACTTTTCGTTTTCTTGGTTAACTTCCCATGTTAATAAAACCCTGCAGTTTAAATTGCTTTGTGGTTTTGGCAGCTGCTTGTACACACGCAGGTGGAAGAAACCTCAATAATTAAAAGTAAAAGGGGTGTTCCCCACACCCGGTGACATGAAGATTTTGGAATAGGTTCAAACTTGTCTCCTGCGCTGGGCCTTGGGGAGAAGGTGAACAGAGAGACCAGCTCAGCAGAGCCTGTAGAGGAGTCTGCAACTCCGTAGTCACACAGTAGACACAGGTCTACGAATGAGGAAGTGCTTTCTGATTCTGATCCTTGTAAAACCTGGTTGTAATTTTTTTTTATTCCTAATGTTATAAAAGGTTATTGAAACCATATTCTTACCTACAAAACTGAGCAATCTTCAGTGAGTTTCTAGTTTTGATACTAAAATAGATCTGACTGATACAGAAGTTTTTTGAGTTTCCATCTGACATTTTTCCTTGTATCCCACATTTTGGTTACACTAAATGTAATATTCCACCTATAAAAAGGTCCCAGTTTTTGAAAGCTCTATAGCATGCTGCTAGAAACCCCTCAAAAATTCATGTATTTTAGAGACTTTGACACAAAGTAGAAGTGACTTCCGTTAGTGAAATATTGGATTCAAGAGTCACTTCTATGAATTTAGGTTCCAAAACTGCAAGCATTTTTCTAAAAATCAAACAACTCATGTGCTCATTTTATATTGTTTTTTCCACTGATGCATTATCATGTACAAAAATAAAATTCAAGAAGACAAGTGCTTTACCATGTTATAATTATAGATCCAAGATACCAAATGTCCTCTAATATTTTGTGAACTTTCACCCCTCTCCTAGATCTATATCTACAGGTCGCATGGTGACTTGAAGAAATCTGAAATACTCTCTCGTTCTCATTTTAAAATAGGAGAAGAGAAAATAAATGAAAGAAAAAGAGTGTGGAGAAAATGCTAGACTTGGACAACCCTAAGGATTTTTACGATACTTTCAAAATCATCCTCTGAATAATAAAGATCATAGACTGAGGGCCAAAGGCATTTCCCCAGGTGCATATATAAAATTCTAGCAATTGAGTAGATCTCAAATCCTTATGATCTGGTTTTGTGACATGATTAATAAACAAACACATTCAGACTTAAAACAAGCCTTGTTGCATAGTTCAAGTGCTGGTCCTTTCAAAAGTTTAAATTATTTATTTGGCAAAAGCATGCCCTGATCAAAAGTGCTTATTTGGAGTTGGGAGCTAAAGGTTACCCTCAACATGTTTTCATCTTTGTTCTTGCTTTTTTGGTTCAGGAAGTCTTTAAATATTCTTTGACCCAATATGGAAGTATATTGGGATTTCTGAGGTTTCACGAAGAATAAATACTGTCAATAGTACCACAGATTTGTAGGTCTTGAGGTATAGCTACTCCCTTTATAAAGGAAGTATATGATCTTTTTCCCTTTTGTTTGTCAACCGGTTCATTCATTTTCATTACTTACTTAGCACTGGTATTTGATGTTCCCTCAGGTTTCATATTTAGAACTTCAAGTCATATTGGTGTTTCTATGGTGTTTCTTTGTGCACTTTACCTTTACATACAAAGTGCTTCCATATATATATATATATATATATATACATATATCACACTGCATCATGCTTCAGCAGCTATGAATGTAGACTTTGAAGACAAACTACTTCGATTCAAGTGTTGCCTTTACCATTTCTGAGTTGTGTGAACTTTGGCAAGTTTAAGAACACGCAGAATTGTTTCTTGCATAGAAACAGTTGATAACATGATAAAATACTGTGAAGTATGAGTATTCATTGAGTTAAGCGACTACATTTTCCAGAAAATGCCCTATGTTCTCTTCCAAGAGTGTTAGCCATCATTATATCATTGCTTAAATCCTCCCATTGTCCCATAAAATGCAAATGTGACTCAGAAACATTCAAATTGGTAAATTTGGTTTTACCCAAAGAAAATGGAATTACTCTTCAACAGTACCTCCACCCCAGTTATAACCTTACAGTGTCCTACTAAAATCTTATGATTTTAATTCCTTTGTTTATATACTCTATTCTGATATAAGAAAATTTAACAAGAAAATAATCTCTTGGCAGTGATCTTTAGAACAGTCAATTAATGAGAAATGTCAAAAAGCAAACAAGTGAATCTCTTCTTTCTTTCATTTTCCCATGTAAAAAAGCAATACTGGGAAATATCTGACATCCGCACAAATATTATCCCATCTCTATGGTGGACAAAACTAATCCATCATGACACTTTTTCCCAAGGCTTTAGATATGGCCACACAGTTCTGATCAAAGTGTTTTAGAAAGCCACTACCTAATTTTGGGAGTTGACCCATCAATGGAAAGCTATTATTTAGCTATTTTCTTACCTGTTAACTCTACTATCTTTCCACCATACAAGTTCAAGATTTAAGAACCATCTTTAATTTGTTTCTCTCCCAGGACAGAATGTCAGTTACAAAAGACTGTCAATTATATTCCTATAATGTCTTTTGAAATCATCTCTTCCTTTCAGTTTTCATTGCTATTGTCTAGGTTTGGCTCTCATTTCCTCTCAGGTGAGAACATTAGCTTCCTAACTGTTTCCCTGCCTCAAGTCCTCTTCAGATGATTCTACCCAAATTGATTTTCCAAGAGCACAGGTTAAACTTGGTATTTCCTTCTTTTGTGACCCCCATTTCCAACTTCAGTATGACTCAATCTTGCTGGCATTTAATCTCAAATGCTTTATGTAGTAAGAATTATGTATTTCATGGATTTCTATGGTTGTCTGCATGTATTTCTCTAGAAATATTCATATGTCACACTGTGTTATAGTTAGTTGTGGGTGATTCTCTCGAACTTTAAAAAGAAAGACTCAACATGTCAGTAAGTATTCTTGAACATCTACTTTGTGCATACCTGCATTTATAGCATCCTAAGACATGTATTACATGTAAATGGAGGCAGGAAAACAGAGGAGATAAAATTCATATCCTTTGGAGCAACCCTGAAGCAATTCTGATCAAATATTAAATGGAAGAGAACATTAAATCGTATTGCTGGAAAAGAGAGTTATGTATTATCAGTGATTTTTATTTCTTTTAGTTTTACAGACTTTATTTTTCTTAAAACAGCATTTTTATTATGGTAAAATATACTTAATATAAAATTTGCCATCTGAACCATTTTTAAAAGTCCATTTCAGTAGTAGACCTGAACACCGAGTAATTCATAAAGTTGTGCAACTACCACCACCATCCCTAAGTATTTTTTTAAATTTTATTATTTATTTTATTTTACGTTATCACCCATGAACCATGATCTTTGTGTTCTGCACTCCTTCCAGTCCCACTTTTCCCCCCCTCCCTCTCTTGTTCTGTGCTTCAATTTTGCTGAGAGTTAGTTTTAAAATTTTCTTTTCTGTTTGTTTTTCCTATATCATATAAGTGAGACCATCCATATTTCTCTTTTTCTTTCTGGATTATTTCTGCTAGTATGATTCCATCCATGTTGCTGCAGATGGCATAAGCTTGTCTCTTTTGATTGATGAATAGTATTCCATCATGTACACATACCACATCTTTCTGTACCATTCGTCTATTTGGGGGCATTTGGGTTGCTTCCATATCCTGGCTATTGTAAATAGTGCTGCAATAAACATCCAGGTACAGGTGTCTTTTCGGATTAGAGTTTTTATAACCTTTGGGTAGATTCCTAGCAGTGGGATTGTTGGATAATTTTTAATTATTATAAGGAATTAAGCCTTATATTTTTATCTAATGCCTTAATTTTCCTTAATTTTAAAATTAACACACATTTCAATCTGCTGTCAATAAAAATGACGATTTAAAAGCATTTCTACAATTGACTCAGGATAGTGAGTGGCCCTAGTCTTCATTTCAGATTTATGAGGGCAAATGCTTATCACTTTTAGTCACTCGTTTTGCCTGCTGCTTCCCCAGTCTAATTTAAAGCCGAGAAACCTATACAATCATAGATCAAAGGTTTCATAAGAGAGATATAAATCAATAGCTTGCAAATTCTAGTATTGTCTTTCAAGGACTCCTTCCATCCTTTAATATAGCCACAAAATGTGCAAATGAGTTTTTTTTAAGTTAGAAATGCAGAAATTCTATTTTTCAATACTATGTTTTAATATTCTAACGATTTTGACAGCCACGTAAATGATATAAATGTAGTTTGAGGTCATTTCTGGCATTTTAAATAGATAATAAAATCTATGTTTTTCTAAATTCCAAAGTATTGTGATCAAATAAAATATTGGTTAGACATGGGTCTAGAAGACTGTATTCTAGCTTGAGTAACCTGCTTGCTTCTGAATGTCATGGAATGTAAGTAATTCAAGATATGTTTTAAAGAAAATACCTAGTTAGTAAACCCATTAACACAGAACAAGAAAGGAATCCATTTACTTCATTGGACTACAAAGTAAGATATGAGTAGGACTTTAGCTGTGGTCTCTGGAGGGTAATAGAGTAGGGAGTATCAAATGTCACTGCCTATAATATCAACACATACACATCCATAGATTCAGTAATAATCATAACACATATCATACATTTTACATAATCAAACTTTCTGTTCTTGTCATTTCACTACAGTGCGGCAGTCATTATATTCCCTTTGTCTTTTACCCCCAGGATCATTTTACTTTCAGGAAGGAAAATCTGTTTTAAAGATACTAGTTTTAAACCTTCAGTTTAGGGAATAGATTAGAAAGTGTGAATGAATAAGAATTTTAACAAAGTGATCATATATATGTGTGTGTGTATATACATGCATGTATATGTACATATGAGTTATTTTGGTATATATGAGTACTCAGTTCTGTTTGATGAAATTATATTGAGTTCACTGTCCAATTGATATCTTTAAGAACTAGTTGGTGTAATAGTGAACAAAATAGAAGGAAACTTTTTTTTCTATAGACAATTTTTTTAAAAAAATTATTTATATATAAATTTCACAACATTGTAATCATAAGGATTTGCCCCCCCACTCTCCCCTACTTCCCCCCCTTCCCTCCTGCTCATAGTTGTAAAAAAAAATAAACAAAAGCCTTGAGGAAAGTCAAAACAAGCTAAGCACTAAAATGAAGCTATAGACAATTTGAAAGGTGCAGAGCCAATCTACATGCAACTTAACATTCATGAATTGAGCTTGCTTTAAATTTCTATACATTTATTTAAGGTACTCTGATAATTGATTTTAGAGTCTCAACTGTTATATTAAATAGTTCTTCAAGTAAGATATCAATTGTATAGTGAACTGAATATAATTTCATCAAACAGACCTGGGAGCTCAAAAAACCAAAAATCCAAGTAACTTTCTCAGCCAGATGTGGGGTTCACCACTCCATTGGATATCATCACATTCTAGTGGCTGAAGAGGCAAATATCCAATGCTGCTTTCCAAGACTTATAACCACTGCAATATGCAAGACTTGGAAACATAACATTAAACTGTTCACTTCAGTGGTGTCCTCAGGCTGACAAAATTCTTAGCTTGCCAAATTTTGTCAATCTGTTTTTTCTTATGCCTCATAGTTTTGCAGTTCATCATAAGTGTAGGCTATCCATTAAAGAGTTTTGCTACAAATTAGACACTACAGATGATATTTGAACATTTCCACTACTTAGTACTTAAAATGCTAATTCATTCTTGCCCAAGAGCAACTGGAACATCTGGTGCTACTTCCAAGTGAAGTCACTAGTGCAGCTCGCTCTCTGAATGGGAATGTGATGGGTGAGCTGGAGGGTAAACCAGTGGCATGTGTGACAGAAAGCAGGCACAGTGAAAAAGGAAGCAGAGATTTTAGTATTATAATTCCTATCATAATTACTGGAACATCTACTAGATCCTTATTTCATTTGCAAATGACTCTTACTCACTTTAAATAAATTTTGAAACTTTGACCTATGAATATTGAATAAATCTAATTATTCCTCTGTGACAATGAGGAATTCATCAAAGTTACCACAAGGTGGAAATTTCCATTTTCTTCTAACAAACACCATATAGTTTGTCATCACATCCAAAGGTGGATACTTGAGCTTAAACTCACTGAAAAAAAAAATGGTTATAAAATAGAACTCTGGGATTGCTTGTGTTTATTGAGAGAAGTATAAAAATATTAATATAAAAGATATGAGACATTCATGGGTAAAGTTAAAAGCAAGGTTATATTGCTAACCAATCACACATCTAGACTTTTATTTTAAAAAGTACGGATTTAAGAAGCACGTCTGTTCATGCAACACATATCCAAAGTCTTAGGACCTAGATCTTGGAATTACTATAAAACAAAAGAAATAGCTCTGTAGTTCAGAGGTAGAAAACAATCTTTCAGAAACAAAAAACTCCTTTCCCATTCTGCTTCAACCCTTTCCCTTTTGATATCACAAAATTGCATCTTTATATAATGTGTACTCAGCAACACAAATTAATGATATGTTAAATGCATTGATAAATGATATACTCAACAAAGCTTGGAGTTACAGACAAAAGTTACACTAATACTCATTTTAAAATCATGCCATTTTCTTTGTAAGTTTCTAAACTCATGTAGAAAATAAAAGGCATAGTTAGAATCCACCATTACAATAATACTCCCTGCCTTTGCTTATCTGCAGTGTGTTCATTTCTCTTTCACTTTTGAACAGTTTTACTATAGAGAGAATACTCGGTTGATACGTTTTTCTTTTTTCTTTTAGCACTTTGACTGTAACAGCACATTGTTTTCTGCTTCCAAAGTTTTTGCTGAGAAATCTTCTGATATTCTCTTTGAAGAATATTTTATGTGACAATTTGATTCTTATGATGATTTTAAGATTCATTGTCTTTGCCTTTCAAATGTTTGATCTGTGGAATGTGTTTTATGGTTTGAATTTACTTGGATTAACTGAGTTGCTTGTGTGTTTTTATTTATGCCACTCAACAAATTTGGGGAGTTTCAGTCATTATATCTCCAAACATTCTCTCTGCTCCATTCTTTCTCTTCCTTCCTTTCAGGACTCCTACAGTGCATAAGTTTGTTCACTTGATGATGTTTCATAGGTCACTTAGGCTCTATTTACTTTTCTTCAATCCTTTTTTTCTATGTTCTTCAGACTTGATAATAGCAATATTCTATCTTTGTGTTTATGGATTCTTTCTTCTTCCTGAAACTAACCTGTAATTTACTGTCAGTCTTTCTTAAAAGTTTCAAGCCTCAACAAACTCCAAAACTCCAAAATGGTTCAATCAGACACATTCTGCTAGTCAATTGTTGCCTAGGTATGGAAATATAATCCTTATGCTTCCTTTTGCTCTCTTCCAAAAATTTTCTCTGTCCTCACCTTTTTAAGCTGGCCTGTAACTGTATAATGGATTCTGTGGATGTTCAAACAAATACATAATTGTAACTGATGAAAATGGCATTTTTTAAAAGCAGGGCATTAAAATCAAGCACAATGCAGGAATAAAATGGTAAGATTTTATTTACTGACAGTATCACTTAAATTTGGTTACTGAGTTAATAATGATAGTCATACTTTATGATTTTCCAAAATAAATGTCATTAAAGTTTAGTAATAAATGTCTGTCATTAGTCACCCTATTATAACTTAATTGTAGAGGGTATACTCTTTAAATAGAAACAATAATAGACTCTGTTAACTGAATAATATAAGGTTCAAAAATGAAATTGGTTTCAGAATTCAGAGCACTAGGAAAAATTTACTGTAGTAAAAAGTACTTGGCTAAGGCTAACAATTTAAAGCATATCATAAGTGTATAAAACTGGCATGATTTTTTCCAGCATCCTTTCTTTCTTTAACAAGCCGGAAAGTACTCTATTTTTAATCCCTAAATGAACATCTTTTATATCTCATTTCCTTAAAAATGTTAAATGAGAATGATTAATCTTGAACTACATGGTCTTAACACTACAGCTTGAAATTAAATCAGATTTTTGGCTACATTTTACATGTGTTATCATGAGAAAGTTGTTCAACTGGAAAACAATGCAATTGCATCTCTCCCATATGTTCCTTTGAACATAAAATGGGATAATTTACCAATATTTCTTGGTCTAGTATCTTGTATGTATATATCTGTGATACATGAGCATGGACTTTTGATAAATAGGAACATTTTTGAACAGTAGTCCTTGGAAAGAAGCATTAAAAAAGATACTCTTATTTTCAAGTGTTTGAATTATTCTCTCCTTAAATAAGACACAGTGGACTAGCCAGACTTGTACGTTTCTGCCAAAAAAAGCTTTGCTTCCCACAGTTCCAGGTGATGATTAAATCAAGGGATAGCAAACACTTATGAGCTACAAAAGGAAGTCCATAAAGAAACAGATGAAAAGCTTTGCTGTAGATTCAAGGATAGGCAGGATGAAGAAATAAGAGTGGGAAACTATGAAACAGGAATTCAGCAAAGCAGGTAAGAAGAGAACATCACAGGGACAGATATTTTTTCATATCTTCTGTGGAACAGAAAAACTGCAGTGAAAAGACTAGGGGTAAAGGGGATATTACTGAAAAGAATGTAAAATTCAAAAATACAGCATATACAGTTTGACAACCATAACTCTGGCAGTAAAAAACTAAGTTGTATCATATCTCCACAAATATCCACAGTTGAAAGCATAAGACTTATGGAAAAAATCCAGAACTTCCAGAATCTAGTGATAAATATATTCCTCTGTAATACTGTCTGCTTACTACTCTACTCTTTTGTTTCATTAATTAATTAATTTTTAATTTATATGTATATATACATTTGACGTTATTGTCTACCCCGGGTTCTCCCACAACCTTATCACCTGTGAATCATCTTAATCTTTGTGCCCCCACCCCCTCTCTTGATCTGTGCTTCAGTTCTGTCAGCGCTTTTAATTTTTTTCTTGTCCATTTGTTTGTTTGTTTTCCTTATATCCCACATATAAGTGAGAGCATCCAGTATTTCTTTTTCTTTAAGAATTTTAATAGGCTTCTTGCGAAGAAACAGGGATTCCCATTTCTAAATGGAACACTTATCCCCTGTCACCATTTTTTCCCATCTTTCCCTGTCTAGTACCCTGGGTTTTTCTTGTAAGCTATATAATTGCTTTCTTTCTGTTTGCCCACTCTATCAAGAACAAATTTTCAATGGGAAAAAAAAAATGCAGTGGGGGAGGGGGGCAGACTTCTTTTAGCCATACCTATGGCACATCTCTTTCTAGAGATTATTCTAAATCAAGATCCTCAAAGGAAGAAAAATTATTCTTCTCTGTGTAGCAGAGAATAATGGCCCATATGAAATATAACAAACTTCCAATGTGAAAAAAATATTTTTTCATTCATCATTTTTCTTTACAATTCTATTTATTTTTATATTGAGGTAACATTGGTTTATAACACTGTGTGTGATTTAGAGGCATAGAATCATACCTACCCAGAATTACCATACCACACACACCACCAAGTCACCCGTAACCCTCTACTATCGTTCATTTTGTTCCCTCTCTACTTTGTTTTTCCTTCATCTCTCAGTTTCAGTTTCACAGTCATATTTCTAGTGTTTTGTAACTGGTCTGATTTTGCCTAACTTTTGTTTTTTTCTCTATATTATGTATACAAGTTACTCAATCTGGTATTTGTCTTTCTCCTTTTGACTTATTTTGCTTAGCATTATCCCCTTCAGTTCCATCCATGTTGTTGCAAATGGCAAAAATTGAGCTTTTTTTTTTAAGCACCTGAGTGGTATTCTTTTTTGTATCTGTATTACATCTTTCTAATCCTATCATCAAGCAATTAGGTTGTTTCCATAAATTGGCTATTGTAAATAGTGTTACAATGCACTTTAGTGCATATAGCTTTTTGAATCATTGATCCACAATCTGTTGCATTTCTATATGTGAACAATGAACTAAAGCAGAAAGAGATCAAGAAAAGAATTCTATTTGCACTTAATATTGTTAATGGGTACTTGCCATTAACATAGCTGATAAATGCTGAAGAAAAGGAGTTACTCCCCTATTGCTTTAGAATTATAAATTTCAAAATTAGAATTCATAGCTTTCTTTCAGAAAGACAGAAGTGGGGAAGAGGAAAGAAATCAAGGCTTTTGTGATGTGACATGATTGACAAGGCTGTTCCTGGAAGCACCCAGTAGGGGTGAGGGCATGATGATACATAAAAAGGGTTAGGAGAGAGGAGATTCAGCCATTTTTGGAGAGAAGGATATGAGCTCAACCACATGGCCGATGTGTCCTGGGCCAGTGGCCTAGGACCCAGGCTGATTTGAACCTCATGTTTGAATTTGTCTTATTTAGTTTGACTCAAATGTTTTTGGAGAGACCTTCAGGAGGCCTAAGATGAACCTGCTGTTGATTCTTGTGTCTTGGAGTTTTCCTACTGCCTAATGAAAAAAGGACACTGCAAGAAGAACACATCTTGTCTGTGATCACATGCTTAGAAGAAACTGAAACACACCAAAGGAGGAAAAGAAGGAAGCCCTGTGTTTGGGACACATGCCACTGAGCTCAAATTGATTGGACATATGGTGAGGTGATCAGAGACTAAAGTACAATTTTGGGAGAATGGTGGGGTAATCGAATTTTGTTTCGTATTTATCTTGTAGTACATATTTAGGTGATCACTTTGTTTAATAATAAATACTTTGTCATTTTATAAGTTTGGTCTGACTTTGAAAGGGCTGGCTTTGGAATCATATAGCAAAGTGCTATGGGTGGCAAATAAGCCACAGTTCAAAGTGCTTTAAAAGTGTTGTGTCCATCCCCCTCTCCTCCCAAGGAGAGCTGGGCAAGAGGCAGGTATTTGAATGACAAGGTAGTTTCTGCAAAGGTATTCTGCAGGTAGCTTGAAGTTGAAGCTCTTCCCTGGTTCGTATTGCAAGGTCTAGAGGCTTTGCCATGGTTTTAAGAAAAGCTGACAGGAAAACATTTTTTAAGTAAAAGCAAAAGCCTGCCCCTTTCTCCTGACAACAATAGAATGCCTTGAACTCAGTATTGGATACTTAAATCCTGATGTATCACTAAGTTTCAAAGTCTAATTCGATGTTTGTGCAGCCTTCAAGATTGAAAAATAAGACAAACCATTCAAAATACAATTACTCATGTTTTAGTTATTTCTGACTATCAGAACATTCAGCTGTCATACCTGATGAATGCCAACACCTGCTACTTTGTATTTAATTTTCCTAAAAGGAAAATTCATCTATGTGTCAGAGTTTCAGAAATAAGTTTTTAGAATATGTAGATCTAGAAGATAAAGATGGTCTTTACCTTCTGACCAGGAAAATTATTGTGTCTATTCAGCCTATGATGACATATAGGTCAAGTTTGGGTTCCCATGCAACAAACCTCTCAGTGGAATGGTACCAGTTCTTACCAAGGGACTAAATAATGAATGTTATTGTGCTGCTCAGCCAACTGTAAATGATCTGTATTGGAGGTGATACAGTCACAGTAGACATTGGTTGTTCATACTCATTTAGATATCCGTTTTTCCCCATAGTATGTATAACTTGGAGTTCTAGGTATAGATTGCAGTATAGGGGGAAATAAATATAAAATATGCAATTTCTTAGCTTCCTTTGCTGCCATAATGTGGGCATTGGTGATTGGGTGTTGCCAACCAGTCTTGCTTATAAGAAACAATTTAAAGTCAGTAAATAAGCATCCTATGAGGATGCTTATTGGATGAGAATAAGGGAGAGGCAGCTAGGTTCTGCAACTTGTGATATTGGTGGAAGTTTCTAGACCACTGCAGAGGAATAAGGTAATTTCAGTTAATTTGACATGTAGAATCTCTATAACAAGTTGAATCCGAAGTGCAATCTGTTAACTTAGCTTATACTCACTGCTAACAACAAATGCCTGTAGTCTTCTCAAAGGTTCTATACAATAATCAGCAATTGTAGGAAATCTTTTCCTGCTTGTGCATGTTAAATTTTTCTATCTATAAAAAAAAGACCTGAAATATATAATAGAGTGGTGATAAATAGCTCTATCAACCAGGGTTTCAGTACTGAATTCTTTGCATTATCAACAGTGTGAGGGATTAAATATAGGTTCTCAAACATAAAGAATTTGAGAGAAAGAGAAGCCTACTAACTCTCTCAAACCTGAAGTTATGAGGCCCCCAACTGGTCAGAGTCTATTTGTATTCTCAGAGTTTGACAACCTCAGCACTACCTTCCAACAATGGTCTGGACTTGAATTCTTTTCATCTCACCAGTTTCACATGCTTGCCTCTGAATTGATTCAATATGGTTAGTAGGGTGTAAAAATACAGTAAGCTGAAGTACACATTCAAACAAATTAGATGGACTAGGATGAAAAAGCAATGATTTCCTAAAGTAATTAGGATTTTAACCTAGAATACGGGGACTTGGAGTTGAATAGATCTTAACCGATTGATCTCAGGTACCCAATAATTCTCTTTATTTCCATCTTTTTTTTTATATCACCATAACTAACCAGGAGTATCATAAGACCCCACCTGTCTGAGTTTATTCTCTAAAACAGTGCATTCACAACAATTATTAAGGTACTAATGTTTTAATTATTATTAAGGTACTAAGTATTAAGGTACTAATATAGGATGGTTATGCTAAGTTAGACCAACATAATAGATAACACATTTTGAAAGCAAGATTACAAGACACATAGAAAAGGATGACACTTTTCACAAGTCTGACTGAATCAGTGTTAACTCCATTCCCTTACATTATCTCCTAGCTCCTCATCCCAATCCCTCCTTTTACTTTTCTTCCTCAATTACCCTACTTCCATTCCTCTGCACCACGAAAGAATCAGTACTCATGGAAATGAGCTGATTAGTAGGCATAGGTCTATTTAAAAATAACTGTAATTAGTGTTAATTACTATTCCTTTAGACTCACAAGGTTAATGAGAGTTTATTATTATTGTTACTATTGTTATTTTACCACCATCAGAAAAGACTGAGAGACAAAATTTTACTCAAGAGGCCTTTATAACTAGAAGTTAAAGATTTAATTAATTAAATATGTACATCTATAAAAACACTTATGCCTATGTACTCAGAATGACAGATTCTCTTTCACACTAACACAATGGCACACATGGACTCACACATACTTTTCAACCAGATTTACTAATTATTCAGGAAAAGAGCTGTTCCAGGTTTCCAGGCAGGTAATACAATGAACTTATGACACCCTAACACCTACTTTAATTTACACTTTACAAACAAGCCTAAATATATCCTCCCTTGAGCTGAAACAGGAATTCAGCTTGTGCTCACCATGGAACTTATCAGAATATTTTCTTTCTGAGGTTAGAAATTATGCCTAATATATGCGATGTTTCTCTTTTGTAATGCTAATTAAAACAAAGAATGAAGTAGACAACCCATTCAGTCTATTTATGCTGAAATACCTGCACTGCCCTTCATTTTCATCAAAACAAAAATACCTGAACTGACTTTTGTTTGCAGAAAAGACTATATTACTTATGCATTTTCATATATAACATTTTAAAAGAAGTGCATTTGAATGTAATGTGAACTGAATACTAATAGGTGTTTTGGCACCTGTAGATATTCATATACTATGGTAATTTTGATACTCTATAAAATGTTAAATGTTGGACCTAAATGTTTTCCTATTTACTGCTTAAAACTTTACTATTCCTTAACTGGAAGTAATGGAAGGAAAATATGACTGAGTGATACTTGCTTTGTAGCCTTAGGAAATCAGTAAAAACCTCTGTATCCCCTAATTTTTTGTTTCCTTAGAGATTGAAAAGAGATGTGATAATGTGCGAGAAATGCCTTTTCTATCTTTAAACTGAGGAATTACTGGCATGTCATTTTCTTTTCATGAGATATGGAGAGAACAAGTAATTACCTTCTAGGTCATTTTACAGAGTTGAACTTTAAGCAGAGTCACAAGGAGGTACAATGCCACATTTATGTAAAGAGGGCAAGGATTTCTTTCCTGATAAAGGTGGTAGAATAAAGATGTTCCTCCTGTAATTGCAAAACAGGTAGAATCAGCAAAGACAGTATCATAGACAGAAATCCAAGTGTTGAGGAAATGCAGTTGACAGAGATCCTGAAATCTGATAACATGATAACATGGATGGACTTAGAAAAAATCATATTAGCGGAAACAAGTCAAAAAGAAGAAGACAGAAACCAAATGGTTTCGCTACTATATGGGACATGGGAAAGATAAACAAAAAGCCATGAAGAAAAGTCAAAACAAGTCAACAACCAAATTAAAGTACACAACTGGGGCGGGGGGAGGGGGGGTACTGGGTGGGAAAGGTCAGGGAGAGGGAGGTGAACCTAAGAGATCACAAAGATGTGAAATTTATATATAAATTAATTATTTTAAAAAAGGGAAGTAGGGTACTTAACTAAACTTACAAATGGGAGCAGCTGGCCCTTTAAACCCAGTCACTGCTTAAGTTTAAGTTTATCCCAGCAGCACAAGCAGTAGCAAGACCATGCAACCTTAAAAGGAAGCAAAAACAGATTTATTCACTAAGAAGACAAAATAGACAAAAATCACAGTGGGTACAAGTAACTCCTTTGGTAATATTACCATACAGTTTTGTCTCAAGTCCAAAAAGCTACACGTGGGTCTGTCAGTCACTTGTGTCCACAAAATGGTGCTGTCTCATCTTCAAGTCAAACAGCAGGAGATTTGAGTGAAAATAAATGATAAACAAACAAACATATACATACATATATACATAAATACAAAAAATAAAATAACATTGATCTTCCAAAATGCACAACTCTGTCATTCTTTTGGCCTGAATCACCAAGACTCATCTGGAACAACAACAGGAACCACTTTAGATGTCTCCGGATGAAAGCAGCAGCACTCCAAATTCTTTTCAGGTCTCCAGACAATTCCCAAGCTTGGGGTTTTCTAAATTGAAGCAAGTTTTCAAGTACCAAATTCCGAGTCAGCTTACACAGGTCATAAGTTTCTTCATTTGGCTTCTCACCATCCCAGGCTGGGGATGGAAGCACACAGTGTGGCTACTTTCCCTGCCCTGTTGCGGGCAAAAACAGTTTTGTCATATGGCATCACTCATCCTTATAAAAAATCCTCTTCCTGGGAGTGGTGGGAGAGGGATGTGCACAAGAGATAAAGGTGATTCACAGATGATAAGGTGTTGGGAGAACCTCGGGGGTAGACAATGATGTAAATAATCTTGATTTATTTTTATAAATATGAATAAATTAGTATAATATATTAATATATTAAAATACATTTACATACTTATAAAATATAAAATTTAGAAATATAAATATGTAAAATATATTTATATATTTATAAAAATATAAAATATGTACTTATTTTTTAATTGATAGCACATATATATGTATGATCAATTTTAAAAATTATTTAAAAAATCCTCTTCTCATCTGGATGTCCCAGGTTTCTATCCCATTCCATAGCATATAAACCCCTGGTAAGTCCCATTTATTTCAGAATGAAAGTCATGTAGGTTCTCTTTATATATGCTATTAAATTTGCTTTTTCTACTCCTACTCTCTCTGATGTCGATTTGTTTGCTTATCTGGTCCATGAAGAACCCAGAAAGATTGGCAATGTTCCCCTGGGCCCTACAGTGTTAGCAGGTGGTGGTAATGACAAAAGTGATAAAACAATAACATATTACTACTTTTAGCAGCAGCAGATACTCACAGCCACAGGAGGTGACTTTCTTAAATTGCATGAAGCACCACATTTAGTCTTTCACATGAATAATTTCATTTCATCATTATTCTATCTCTATGATATAGAGCCTGTCATGCCTGATTTACAAATATGGCATCTGAACCTTGAAAGTGTTAAGTACTCTCCCAGGGCCACACAGCTGGTAAGGCACATAAACAGATATCTGAACTTTAAGTGACTTGAAGAAGATTTTTTCAATAGCAAGGACATACATTAATGAGTCAAAAAAGTATAACCAATTCAATACATTCAAGAGGTATTGATGAGAGTAACTACTTAAGTTGATTTATTGAGTTAAATCTAAAAAAAAAATGGGTCACCTGTTCATATCTAAGTGCAGATGTGTTTTATCAAAGTTTGGGATCTTTGAATTGCTCATTTACACAAAGTGGGAAGGTTTAACTACTGATTCATGAAATGCTCAACCTCAAGATTATCTTTTGGGGATACTCTGCCTTGTAGACTATACAGTAGAGAGTTACAGGAAATTTCATAAGATTTAGTTGCTGTTTCCTATCTTCTTTATGTTTTTGCCCCTGAATTCTGCAAGATATTCTTATAATACTACCTGGGTTTTAACAAATAGCCAATTTTATTTGGATTCTCTAACTTGGGGTTAAAAAAAGAAACCTAACCTAACACAACTGATTTAAGTAAAAAGATATCTTATAAATGGCATTATTATTTGTTATTATAGTCATCATTACTATTTTGAGGAATAAACTAAGACTTACTAATGTTTCTCATCCTTTATAAGAAAGTAAGGTAGGGAATACTGCCAAGTTGTATAATGAGCAGACATCTGGGCTATGTAAATTTTATATAACTATGTAAGATTAGATTCTGGCACTTATTCA
This sequence comes from Uropsilus gracilis, assembly GCA_004024945.1. NCBI lineage: Eukaryota > Metazoa > Chordata > Mammalia > Eulipotyphla > Talpidae > Uropsilus > Uropsilus gracilis. Next base: position 93,166 of record PVHY01001530.1, on the reverse strand, counting down.
GAAAAAGTTTATTCCTTTCAAAATATTGCTTTAAAAAAATTTAGGATTTATGCTTTATTTCATATTATCAAATGGCTCACAACTCCTTACTTTACTGAATATGAATACATTGTGAATGTGCAATTAAAAAATTCAAGCTAAGATGAAGAAAGAGTGTTTGACACAATCTATTACCTTGCCCAAGTATAAAATTTGGTTTTAATTATACTAATTAGAAAATAGACTCCAAAAACTGTGCATAATTTTCAACAGGATAGTAATGTAACTTTTTATATTTCATAATCAGTTACAAAACTGTGAAATTCCCCTTTGGTACCATTGCTAATTTATAAGCCTCATACTTATAAACTAACATTAGCTCTTATTTTAAAAAAAAAGTACACATTTCCCTTTCTTTTTATGAAATACGGGGATTAAGGATGGACAGCCAAATAGGCTGCTTCAGGTTTTTTTTCACAGTATAACATAGTAGAGAGTCCTGAAAAAAGTTACCTGCTATTTGAGAATATCATTTATACCTTCAGTAAGATTGGTTATATATTCAAATCCAGGGGTACTCCCAGTCTTGATCACACTACCATCTAAGACTCAGATTCCCATCAACCATACTCGTATGTTTGTTTTATTTTTATTGAAATCATCATGTTATACTTGGAAACTGTGACCAATGAAAGCATCTTAATGATTAAAATTAAGTTTTTGCTTATTACATTAAAAAGACTGATGACTATACATTTATTTCAGTTTTTATAGTATCTTTGATATGGGATCACAGACATGCAGATGGTAAGATACACATGGAATTCACTCCAGGGCAGTAGTTCTCAAACTGAGGAGACAGTTTTGTCCTCTCTAGAACATTTATCAAGTTTAGAAATCACTTTGTTTTTGTTTTAAATGGATTGGCTGAGTGCAACTGGCATATAATGTGTAAAAGCCAGGAATGAAGCTAAACTTCCCATATCGCACAGGGTAGTTCTACACAATAAGGAAAGCTTCCACCTAAGATGCTATTAGTGCTGATCGGTGGAAACTCTGCTTTAAGTGTCCCTCTAATTGCCTTAAACAGGTTGTTTTAGCTATTCTGCATGGTGATGTCAAACACAAGACTCTTGGAGCAAAAGAGCGGTCCAAATCAGAGAAATTACTTTTTCATCAAGTTGCTTTCTTTTGCATGGTCTTTTCTTCAAATTTACCATAGCAAGAGAAGAAAGTTTTTTTTTTCTTTAAATGCAATGGTAGTTACTGAAAAGGCAACCAAAACAGTGATAAAGTCAGTGTAATTAATCTATGATTTAAGCATTTGTTTTCATTCAATAGCATGCACTTGTCTCAACGTACTTAGATTTGTTTGTTAATTGGATATTATAAGGTCTCCTAAATGTAAAAAAATAATAGTAATTTTATTCCATTTTTAAGTATGGAAATTATGTGTCTCGTATGAGTAAACAGCCAGGATCCTGAACTACTTCTGCAAATAGGGTAATTTAATTGTGTAACACTTGAAGTGTCAAGGTCCTATGCAAGAAAAGAAAATTTTCACTTGCGATCCCAAGCAGGAACTGACTCTGCCCATTAAACATGAAACTATAAACCAAGGGATAGTGTGGCAGAACATGTTGATGGTGTCAGAGAAAGTGATACAGAGACAAGTATTTTAGAAGACAAGATAGCTGTAGCACAGTGAAGCCGTTACTAGCCTTGTTAAGGAAAACAGACAACTAACACTTGACAAAGCACTTTGGAAGGATGCAAAGACTCCAGGGTAATTCACTGGCAATGACTACATATAAATGAAACTTTATACAGATATCGGTCATTTCCTTTTTAAGTCATTTGCAGATAATATTTGGCCTGTACTGAGGTTCAGAGAATATAAGAATGCCAAACATATAGTGGGATAAATATCAGTATTCCTAGAAAAAGTGAAAGTAAATATTATTGATTTATATATATATAGTATTAATAAAGGTATAATAATTCTGTTTATTCCCAAGAAAATCATTCTGATTTAGTCGTATATTTCATACCAAAATTCAAAGACAATATGGCTCTACTTGGTCAGTCTCCTGTTCTCCCCAGCATCAACCTCTTTATACATACAAAAATATAATGTTAATTTGACTGCCAATCTGAAAATATAACATACAGACAATAGTTCTCATAAATTTACCATTCTAATAACTTGTGTATGTTTCCACTCATCCTACTTCTTTCTTACCCTTGCTCTATTAGTGTGGTGAGCAAATGCTATATTTTTATATTCTAAATTGTTCTCTTACTATATCATAACACTTCATTTGCTTTATAATCTCCATTACTAAAGTTTTTATGACTGTATAAATTTCAATATAGTTAATGTGTCACAAATTTACTGCTATAAAGAACATTTTAAGGAAATCTTGCCTATTGCCTTTTCCGTTTATTTTAGATAAAGATGCTCATTACAGTGTTACATATTTTCAGCAACTTGTTTTCTAAGAGTTTTTTCATAGCAAATCAGGATTACATGATCAATGTATGCAACCCCCTCCCCCCATTCCATAAAATAACCAATTGCTCTCCAAAAATTTTTGTGGTAATAAACACAGAGTTCCAGCATACCTGAGTGTATGACTCAAGCATATTAATTTGCCATTATTGTTTTATCATGAGCTTTTATCAGTTTAAAGTGATACACTACCACCATATCTGACAGAGTTTTGTTTAGTGATAGTGAGGTATATTTTGTCTTGAAAGGCTCATCTTGAAAAAACATTCAGGGTTTAATTTACCATGTTTGTTTTGTCTGTGGTTATTTATTAAAAACATCAAAAATTATTAAAAATCATTTATGTGCAAGAGTCAGTGATAGCCACACAGAATAAAAATATGCAGCCTCTGTTTTTTCCCATAAATTATTAACTGATGGGTGAAATAAGCATGTGCTCAAATAGCTATAATGTCCATCACCACACCTTGGGATGTCCTCCTTGAAATTTACAATTCTAAAGCAACAAGGAAGTGACTCCATTTTTTTCTCTAACTTTATCAGTGGATGTATCAGTCACGGTTCCTGTATCTTAAGAGTTTTTCTACTGCCTAAAGAAAGAAGGATGAGCCGGACATGGTGGCTTGTGCCTGTAAGCTTCAGCCTATGAAGTGGCCGGGGCTAGGGATCGCAGTTCAAGTCCCCCCTGGGGCCCGTAGTGAGACCTACTTCCAAAAAAATAGCTGGGTGTTGTGGTATGTGCCTGTAATCCCAGCTACCTGGGAAACTGAGGCTGGGGATTGTTTGAGTCTGTGGTACCCTGGGCAACAAGAGCCTGCGTTTCCCCGGGCAAAAATAGTGAAACCTAGTCTCAAAAAAGAAAAAAAAAGAAAAAGAAAAAAGAAAAAAAAGAAGGATGCCTCAAGGAAAACACATCATGTCTTTGACCGCATGCTTGCTTGGAAGAAACTCAAACATGAACATGCCAAAGGAGGAGAAAGAGGATACCCGGCCTTTGAAGTATGTGTTGCTGGACTCAGACTAACTGTGCAGGTGGTGAGGTGACCAGAGAATAAAGGACAGTTTGGCCAGTGGTGGGGTAACTGGTTTTTTCATATTTATATTGTAGTGCATATCTGGATAATCACTTTGTTTAGTAATAAGTTTGTTCATTTAAAAAAAAATAGCTACTCTGGTGTGAAACATGGATAGAAGATACTATAGAAATAGAAATTTAGTAACAGTGAGTAATACAGGGAAGGTTTTGGTACGTTGTAGCATTTTTGCTTGGCATTGAGGAAAAGATAATTAGGAATGGAAAAGTCCAAGCAAAGGTCCTGTGGAAACCGTTTTAAGTCAGACAGACTCCATGCTCTCTTTTAAGTGCTATGGTGAGATTTTTAGGTGAAACTTAAACAGCATGACAAAGCAATTTAGGACCTACAAAGAAACAGGCGATAACTGCTAATAGAAACAGCAGATACCAACATTGTAGCCTTTTATCTGGAAATATTTTCCACCAATTATACACAGCCAGGTGAAGTTAAGAACCAATCTAGAAGGTTTCACAGGAATCACTTAAACTCAGATCATGATCATTTCACTGCCTGCTCTTTAAAGCTATACTCTGTCCTGACCCTTATGATATGTATATACACAGTTTGGGACTATTCCTTCATTGTGGACATGGACCATGAGTTTTGTTATTTTTTTTAATTCCTGGACTTTTTATTATATTCAGCCAGTTTCTCCTCCTCCTCTCCCTGGTCAATGGCAGAACAGCAGCTCTAATGAGGGGAAAAGTCATATGCTATCTAACATCACAATACAAATTTGTGAGTATGCATGCACATTGTTTTATTTTATTTTTAAGTAGTCTGCAAGCTTTCACCAGCTTGTCAGTTAGTATTAACTGCACTGTATATGTTTAATGTAGATTTAGAGCATCATGTTAAGTAGAAGAATATGATTCTCCCTCACCTTAAGAAAATTTAGGGTTCTCAAGGTAAATATACATTTGTTCAGTTTACAAATTTGCAGACATAGGATTAACTCACAAATATACCACATTTTGAGATATAGTCTTAGCTTGTTTTAAAATTAATGCTTAAGGAGATAAACTGAAACTCATTCATTGGTAAAAAATAATGCCTTATGCATAATAGCTGTATTTTTCTAAAATGTTTTACTTTAATTAAATAAAAACTTTAGAAATAGCACTGAAATATAACTCTTATAAGAAGAAGATATAATACATCATAAAATGCATACTAATATATAACATATGTTCTTGTTTTGGAAATCAGGACACTAAGATAAAAATAAATAACTTCTTTAAGTTTCCACAACTTTGAGTTGCAGATTTGAGACTTGTCAGTAAAAATTTGTCACCTAATTTCCTTTTATTTTGTACTGTATCACCTGACCCTGAAAGAGAGGACCTCTGGAATTTCAGGGTTGGGATTATCCAAATTTAATACACTGGGAAGTTATTCATGCAATTTCCCTTAATTCCCATTCCTTACATATTTCCTTTCCACTTTTACCTTTCTCTTCCATATTTCCCTATGCTTTTATTTTGTGTCACTTTTTGACCTGTTTTTTTTTTTTTTATGGTGTCAAAAATTTCTTAATGTGAGATTTATCCTTTTAATAGAATTTTGAGTGTTAATGTATATTGCAAGTGTAAGGCATAATGTTTTTCATATAATCAGTCATTAAAACTTAATTGATCTTGAAACTGAAAATTTACACCTCTTGAACATTAACTATATCAGATACATGATATAAGTAAAAATGTGCTGTATTTGTCCATGTGCAATAAGCTTATTTCACTTAGCATAATGTCCTCAAATTTCCATATTGTCCCATGAAGAAGGATTTATTTCTTAGGACTGAATAATATTCCATTGTACATATAGAACACATTTTTATACACTTACCAATGGATCAAAATTTAGGGGGAAAATTACAGTAATTAAAACTATATTATACAGGCATAACGACATCTGTTTCCTTAATTTCATTTGACTTTTGCTTCCCTTCTCTTTTTAATGCCCATGATGTGTGACAATTAATGAATAAATGCCCTCAGGAAGATTCACTTATAAAATGCCTGCCCCAAACATGTATCTCTCTTTCATTTATAACTTTTTCTGAAAATAACATGATGCATGTATCTTTTTAAACTTTAGATGTAAAACAAATTCCAGGTATTGTGTACTGTTTGTGCTAGAGAGCTGAGAAAGGGAAAGGAAGAGATCTGAAATGCTGCTGAAGAATATAATGGAAGCACAATTACTAATTTCTAGAGGGTTTCAAATATCGTAAGAATTTGCCTCTTGACAATTTAATGATGCAGAATAGAAATAGTTGATAGAATTGTCCTTTGCAAATGAAAAATTAGGGTTTTATGAAAAATATTGTTATAATCCTGATTATTATTCACATCTAATGTGAACTCTGAAGGTCTTTAGAAGCCTGGGAATTCCAAGTGCATGCGTTTTGTTCATCTTCAATGAATTCAGTTTTTATATTAATATCTGTCAATACCTGGAAGAGGATGTAAAAGCTTCTTTAGTATGTAGCTGGTGATTTCCGCATTGGTTTCTCTTTCAAGTTTCTTTTTACATTTTCTCACAGGAGAAAACAACTATTATATATGCTTTAAAACATACTTGTTCAGATAATGTCACAATTCATGTGAAAATGTTGATAGAACAGTCCAACTATTTTCCACCACTTCTAGAGTGATGGCAATAGAAAAGTGAGTGAATTGCACTTAGAGTCTTCTATAGCAAGGGTCAGATAAGATGGCTTCATATCAGACTGTGAGGGGAAATGAGCCTGATTGATGCTTCTTGACATACTTTGAAAAGCACAGGGTCAAGAGGCATCACCTAAGAGCTCAGTACGCCCGGATAAAACATTAATACCATAGAGACAGGACTCTGTCCCTATGGGACTGGCATGCTGTTATACTCCAGAAAGGGCAAACAGCTTGCCCTGCTTGTAATTATACTGTTTCCTATATTCTTTCAGACTATTATATGTGTTTATGCACCTACTTACACACATTATTTAAATTGAATTTTACACAAAAACTGATGCCGTTCTTAACACAAAAATAAAATTGATATTTATATTTACTCAACAATATCATAAGCCAGTTACTTTGCTAAATATCATATGAATCACCTTACTAAATCCTCTCATGTATTATTATTGTTAATTTCAAGTTTAAAAAATACCCTGAATTCCCAGAATATCTTAGTTCTAAGCAAATCAGCACAGTTTGCCATATCAGTTTCCTACCACATATAAAGGATCCTGTACACTTGTGAGAAGACAAGATCAAAAGAACCCATTATATGTATCTCATCTTACAGCTTTAATAAATGGCTTATGTGAACATTCATTGGGTCATGTATATTTTGTTGCCTCAAAATAAGAAAACTTTGGTAACTATGTCCACAGATTATATAAGGGAAAACTCATTCTTAAACACAAGTGCCTTGAATCCCATTGCATGAAAATATATGTCCATCCTCTTTGTATATGTTAGTGAGACACCAAACAGTCAACACTGTGGGTTGTTCTGTGGAGAAAGCTGGTATTTCAGACTGTTCCTGAAGGGAAACTTCAGGGTAGATGTAATTTTATAACTCTACCTCCTGATGATAGAAATAGGAAAAGGGTGATGATACTTAAAATTTAATTATTAATTAATTTATTCTTATATTCTAAACCTAAAAATTTGAGGAAGACAAGGGTCTTCAACATCAAAGATGTCTTCCCACTCCAGGGAATGTAATGGACATGTCTGAGGAATAATGTCTTGTCTTTGAATAGCATAGTGTCTAGAGGCTAAAATGTAACATGTAAATAGAAATATTTTCATATTCATGTTAAGCATGTTACTAAGTATGTGATCTCGGGTGTATTTCTTATTTGAATTTCAAGTGTTTTGATATTTTGGGAGTTTGTTCTTTTATTTTGAAATTAACTATAATACTTGAGATGGTTTTTCTGAAGATTTAATAAAATAACTGATATGATATTTAGCAAAGTGTCCAACCTGTGATAGCGCTGACTAAAATTAAGCACCTATTCTATTGCTGTGTCAAGAAAGACATCAAATTTTTGCTTGACCTTCAATATAAGCATATGTGCAAATAAATGCATATATTTGGTAGTCTGAAACATAGAGAAAAGAGTACATATACTGACTAGACTATGCATATCTTTGCATTCTTTGATTCATATCAGGTAGTAAAGCATAAAGGCAAATGAACATGTCTTTTAAAAACATTATTCTTAAATTAATTGGAAATTCTAAAGAGTAGCCTACAGGAGGTACATGTTTTATAGCAAAGTTTATATGCTTCGGTGGTATTTTCTTTTGAAGGTGACATGTAAATACTTTTATTGAGAGTTAAACCAATATTTACGTATTTATTTTAATTGAAGATTTATCTATTTATTCAGCTTCAGCGAAGCCAAACCAAAAGGTGGTGTCACCTCAGAGTTCTCTGGTCAGGTACCCTAAAGGAGACCAGTTTGGATTTCAGTGGCTTCCACTTTTCACTTTCCATTTTGCTTTGTACAAATCAATTTTCCCTTGGATTCTCAATTTCCTTTGTTTTAAAGTGCTAGGATTAGAATAAATGAGTTTCAGAGACTCAGATATGCTATTTTCTTTGTTTTTCTATTTTTTCACTGAAACAAATTTCAAATGCCTTTTCTTGTCTCTCTAAGGTACGAGAAAGGAAGTGACTCTAGGTACAGTTGGAGACAGAGAGAATAATAAGGGTCCTGTAAGTCATGCAAAACAGAATGTGCTGCTAAAAGGCATTATAATGTTTTTAACAGCAGAATTGCCCTTAGCATGGGCAGGGTTTAACCTTCTATGGTTTGCCCCAACATCAAATTTAAGTCCAAAGTTCAAAGAAAATGTGGACTGAGATACAGAGGATACAAAGAGCTCAAAAATAAAGAGAAATAATGTTTGGCCAAGACCATAAACAATGATGATTTGGAAAAGAATTATGGAAATTCAGGCTAAGGATATTTTTGCAATGCTAAGTAAGCTCAGCATTTCTTTTCTTCATGCCAAAACACTACCGAAGCTTAAATTGGGTATGGAAGAAAGAAAAAGGTGTGAAGAACACCGACCTGTGTATCTAAGGCTGTAGGGATATGCTGATACTACCATACTAGAGTGAAGATTTACCGCTATGTACTTAAACCACTCATTTATTTGTTATTTCATTCATTCAACATTTGTTGAGCATCCATTGTATTACAGATACTTTGTGAAACATGGATGCAGAAACCATGAACTATTTTGAAAACTGATGAAAGAAGAAAGGCAACTAACAAGCACTATTACACTAATATATTATTAAAATTGGGAGAAATAAACACTACTAAATCAGGAATTTGGAAAAAAAGGGAAATTAAAAAGAATAGGAGCTTTTGTCTGGGAGTTACTATTTTGCAGTTCTCAGAGGAAGAAAAGATCTATGGCATATGCTGTCCTGGTACACTATGGTAGAGTCAATAGTCAAACGAGGCACTTTGTTCCAAGATTTATGTTCTTCATCACTCTGCTATGCTGCTTCATAGGCATCACTATATCACCATATAATATTAAAATTTTACAATATGTTATAATATTAAGAATATAATAACTAAAATATACACTTATCAAATATACTTTTATATGTACAATTTATAATTTTTGCATGTAAGAACCATTTTAAAATTTATTTTACAAAAAAGGAAACATTTTAAGTAATTTGCCTGAAGCTCACAGAACTGGAAGAAACAAATCTAGGCTCTCAGGCCATTTCTGATTAACATTAGGAAGTATGCTTCTAGTTACCAACTTACATTACACCAGTGGCATGTCATATAAGCCATTTCCTCCAAAAAGCTATGCTTCCTTACTTATTCTTCTTACTGAGAATAAGTTTGGTGGATATTGCACATTCTGGATTTCCAGTTAAGTCACATTTTTGTAGTAATATTTATTGATTTATTTGTCTGTTTGTTTATTTCACATATTTGTATTTCCCAGGGTTCACCCACCACCTCCCATCCCTGACTGCTCCCCATCATCCCTACCCCCCAAGTTGTATTCTTTAGCTTGTTTGTTAGCTTGTTTTGGTTTTTCCTCCTGGCCTTTTGTTTGTTTTTCCTATGTCCTATATATTAGTTAAACCATTTGGTTTCTGTCTTGTTCTTTCTGACTTGTTTCTGCTAATATGATTTTTTCTAGGTTCATCCATGTTCTCTCAAATTCATCATTTGTCATTTTTAATTGATGAGTGATATTCCATTGTGTATATGTACCACATTTCCCCATCCATTTGTTTGTTTTGGGACATTTGGGTTATTTCCATGTCCTTGAAATTATAGCCACATCTTCTTTTAAGGAATTTTAATTCAACATTATAGTAGATCATATTCATTAATTTTATTATTTTAATAAAAATACATATTGTTTTGATTATTTTTCCTTTTCAGTAAAGCATGCTGTGAATGAGAACTTAACAAATTGTTGATATATGTACATGATTTCTTTTGCATCAAGAATATGAGCACTTCCAGAACATCTCCTGAAGACTTCCCTCATGTTTAACTCATGATTGCTTGTTTAGTTGCTATCTTCCCCAACTAACTAAAATTTATCATAGGTCAGGGAATGTATTTGATTTTTTCTCAGATGTTTCTTCAGCACTGATTCAGAATATGATACTCCTATATATCTTTTAAATATCAACACATCTCATCCGTTTAATATCATCATCATTTCTCATCAAATCTCCATTTCTTTTCTTAATCTCAACAATCTATATTGGTATGAAGTTCTCAGAATGATTTTTAGAAATAACAACAAAAACAGCAATGTAAAGTAGATCATGCCACTTCCTTAATAACCTCTGGTGACTTCCATTTTTATTTGGTAGAAATCCAAGCTCCATGAAATGACATAATCATAAGGAGAATGTTCTTTCCTCTTTAAATTCGTATACCACACTGTCACCTTTCTTCACAGTGTCCCTGTTATATGGATTCCTCAAATAGCCCAAAGTCATATTCTCATTTATGAATAACTACCTTTATTGTTTTTCATGAACTATTCCTCCACATCGCCTTTTGACTGGTCTCTCTTGCTATTCAGTAAATGCAGTACATTTCACCTGTCCAGAAGGATCTTCTCTGACAATCATTTGTAGGGTCATTGTCTCTATTCCCCTCTTTGACTTCTCTTAGTCATATTGTACATGTTTTGGTAAGCAAAAGAGGTGACTTCGCTAGTGCTATTTGAGTTCACTAGCATATATTTTCTGAAAACAGGAAAGGTGACTGTTTACTGATATCTATAAAATATTATATATCCTGATATTAATGAACTAACAAAGTATGAATATAAGAATATTCTATAGTGTATGCCCAGGGGAAGTATCATCCATAAAGAGGATCAGGAGGATAAGTGATAATGGGCACTGGGTAACATTTGGCTTCATAAACCTAAATGCCTTTTTTGGGTGGGATGAGAAGTATTAACTCTGCCTACTGTATGTGGTTCTATGTGAACCTAAAATACCAGTTAGCTTAACCATATTTTCTCTCCTAGAATTTTAGACCTGAATAGACATACAGTCGCAGAAGGCAGTTAAAAAGTCAATCAATAGAAATGAAAGCAGCGAAAACTGGTGAATTGAGATTTCTTCAGCTAGTTAGTGTCTTCTTTCAGATACCCTAATTTTCAATGCAAGTCTTATACTTGTGGAAACTGATCAGAATTGCATTCTGTTGCTAAGAAGTGAAAGGTTACCATATATAGGGGAAGGAAATGACATCAAGGCTCAAGATGAAGGTGAAGCAGAGTAATTGATGTGTCAGAAAAGTTGAGTTGGGGTTAGCAGGTGGACTGTTTGAATTTTGTTAGTGGTTTGACTCTAGTAAATGGTGAGATGGTTTAAGTAGACTGCACTTTTTTGGGCAAAACAGGTTTATATAAAGAGGAATAAAGTGATGGTCAGTGGCAAGTAAAAATCCCCAGTTAGTGTGCCATATGGACAAAAATTTCAAAAGAAAATTAAAAATATAAACAAGGAAATCTCTTTTTGAAGTTTCTAAGGCTCTCATTGTTTTGTACTACTCTGACATTTTAAAAATATTGCTTCAGAGTAAATTCCTCCTATGGTATTCTATTTATATTTTAAATAACCTAAATATGCAAATATCTCTATTTTGCATCTCTAAAAATGTTTGTTATGCAATCAGAAGGTGGTTCCTTGGGATCAGATTTCTTCCCCTTAATATATGTTTGCTTCTCAGAAGTCCCTATGATCTGGGTCAATTGATTATTGACATTTAATATCTCTATTCTTCAAATGTGGATTTGATATATATATAGGGCCTAGTTATAAAAAAAAAGGCAGTTTCATTACACTGGATAATTATGCTTTTGTATATAATTGTCTCCGTTGGGATCAACAGAAAAATTAAAAGGCTATGGATCACTTTCTATTAATTGAGAAGGTAATTTTTAACACAGAAAATCTCTATAATGAAAGAAATCGTTTCCCTGTATTATACATTTATGAAGTAATCATTTTCCTGTTCACACTCATTTAGCCCCTTACATTCTTATTTAGTGTTTACTGCCCCATCATAATTTAACCCCATTAAAACTAAAATATTGTTAGACAATTAAAATCCCTTAACAGATATATTTTCCTTTATAAATATACCTTTTTCTATAATTGTAACATGGGAGATTATTGACCTTTAGCATCAATAATAACAACTAGCACTAGTATGGCATTTTCTCATTAAGAGTGAGCATTCATTGTTTCTCATTCACATGATTCTCATTTATAATTCTTGTTAAATATCAATGTATTCATTTTATAGGTAAAGGGAATGAATAAGGTACAGGAAATTGCGGATCAATCCAAGGCCAAGTGTGTGGCAAAATGAACGATCAGGAATTTGAAATTAAGCTGGTATGATATCAAAATCCAGATTATTTTCCCCTGTAAGAAATCTAGGGTAATATGAGGCTAAAATGGTATGTGGGTAGATAAAACTGTGGTCAAACATCATTTATGCACCCTCTACTATGAAAAAACTTAATTGCTATTTTATACTTATTTGTCTATTGTCCTTGTAGAACTCTGACTCTGATGCCCTATATCAACAAATATGCATCTCCAAATAGGCACAGGCTCAGCTTTTTTAATCTCATCATATTCTTATTGCTATCACCATTATTATTTTCCTAAGTAGGTGCAGCCTTAAAAAAGTGGGTGTTTTCTTACGATAATCGGACACAATGATGAGTGTGTTTTACCTGCATGACAGGCAGGCAGATGAAACCTGGGAAGGAAGTTAGTAAGCTCTACTCAATCATGCCATTTCACATCTTCAAGCTGACTTTCAGCACACAGCTGTGTCTAGTGGTTCTTGAGAACAGAACAGTAATCTTGAATGTTATAAATAGGTTGTTTGGTCAAAATATTGACAACCTAATTGAAAAATATATATCCTACTGTTTCACTGTTTGCTAGCCAGTGAAATGAGACAGAAACCCCAAGGAATCACAGAAGGCTTCATATGACCTGCCACTTTGACTTATGTAACTGCATTACCCCTGCGAATGAAAGACCTTGTTTATTTTTAGTTTCTTATTTTTTCCCATCAACTTGGTCTGTGAGGCAACTGTAAACAACAAATGTTGAAAAGACTAAAAAGTTGTTAAAACTTTCTCAGCTTGAATCTTTATCTGGGTCCTTCTTAAAAAGACAGAGAACACATTTCTTACTTTGTGTGTGTGTGTGTGTGATGGAGGGGCGGGGAGAGGGGTTTTTGTTTTTCAGTATATTTTATTTTATTACTATATTTTTTTATTTCATATCATTATCTACCCTGGGGTTCTCCCACCACCTTATCACCCATGAGCCATCATCATAGTTTTTTTGTGCCCCTCCCACTCCGAATTTCCCCCTTCCCCTCTCAGGCTCCACGCTTTAATTGTGCTGAAAGTTAGTTTTAAATTTTTCTTATCTGTTTCTTTGTTTTCCCCTTATCCTTCATATAAGTGATACCAGTTTTTTTCTTTTTCTTTCTGACTTATCTCTGTTAGCATGTTTTCTTCTAGTTTCATCCATGTTGCTGAAAATGACATTTTTTTTGATTGATAAATATCCCATTGTGTACATATACCACAGCTTTTTATATTACCTCACTCCAAAGTCACAACATAGAGCATTATTATGGTGGGAAATAAAATACTTAAATTGCCAGTGAACAACATTGATATTGCTCAATAGGATAGAATTTGGGGGAGTATCCTTCACACTTTGTCATCATGTTAATTATGTGCATCTATGCATATGACAAAAAATGGAATTTGTTAACTAGAGTATTTGGTTTTGTCATGATAAATATTTTATTGAGCATGATTTTGGTTGTAGCACTGGAGATATTTCACACTGAAAGGAAAACAAAAGATAGTAATACTCATGTACCAAACTGTACTCAAAGTTTGTGGAGGAAAGCCCAGTCACATCTCCAAGTTAGTTTTCTCCTGTTAACTGCAGATAACTTATATTGGAGTCCTGTCAGTAGATATACACAAGTATGGCACTTTCAGTACTTTGCTATCTTTAATTCATGCCTAACTAACTGTAAGCCATACACATTTTTTTTTTACTCCATCATGCTATATCTTAAATTAATAATCATAAATTCCCTTTTGGGCATGGTTTGCAATTCTTTCAACTGCTTTCATATATTACCTTGCAATAGTGACACCTAAAAAAATTTGTTCTTCTAGCTTTTAATTAACAGCACCTGACTTTTTGAAGGAAAGTAATGTGCTTCATTAAAACAAAACCAAACCAAATAAATAAAAACACTACCTTTTATAAAGATTTCCTGGAAGTCCCTTTCAGCAACTACCCTTTATATCATATTGTTGAAAATTCAGTCACCTCCTTGTTCCTAATTGAAAGGAGTTGATGTCAGCACCTGAGTATTTCATCAGCATCATTATCTTTTCCATACTAACTGTTACATGCTCAACTTTTCCTTGAATTTAAAAAAAAATACTACATGCACTTCACCACACTGAAAAAAAAAATAATCAAAGTAGAGGAGAAAAGGAAGCATGACACATTGGAACTTGATACTCTCTGAAGAGAAATTGTACTTCCTTAAAAAAATAAATAGAAAAGAAAAGTCTATTGAAAAAACATCAATCATTGTTTCTTCTACATCTATATGGGATATGGAATGTGATGCCTGGGAACAAACCATCCTTCAAATTTATGAATCAATAAAGTGAGGAAAATTTCAATTATGTTACAGAATGCTGATCTTGACCTCCTTGACCCTTGAACCAACGATAGCAGCCTCCCATTCAGAATTCATGTTACAAGAGTAAGAAGCCTATATTTAAACTGCCAATTTTTGATGTTGAAACCATTCCCAATGGATGCATTTAGTCATTATGAGTGTTCTGAGTCCCAAACAAAATTACAGTTCCAGAAAATAGTTTCAGTCTCTATGATATATTGCTCTTAATCACTTAATCCTTTCTGTTAAAGTCTTCCAGTGAGATATTGTATTGCTACCCTCTTGATTAATTCTGAAAGTCCAAGTAAGTGAGAAAATTGATATGTAACTTTAAAGAGTTTTAACAGAGGAAATCTTCAGAGTTGATAGAGTATCATAGGAGAATATTGAATAGGCTACCCAGACACCGTGTCTACTTAAAGTATGGTCATTTAACCCATTATTTCCCAAACTTGATTATACAAAGAAGAGAGTGTGAGAAAGAAAAGGGGAAGTGATGAGAGAGGGTACGAGGGGAGGGGAGAGAAGAGAAAATTGTGGTAGGAGGAGATAACCAATCCGTATGACAAACAGTAGAGAAAACGAATGCTACAAAAATGTCTGTTTCCATATAAACCTGTCTAGCTTACAGTAATTTCCAAGGTTCCCAAGTCTGTTTCATAGTTGGAGAGATTTAGGCACAAGTAAAGCAATTGACCACCTTTTGCATCATCATGACTGAGCCAACTAATGACAGAATCAACACTGCAATCTTAATTCTGGGTTATCTATCACAGTTTCACTGCACTGAACACCTGTGTGATGAAACTCTTGGAAATTTTCCTTCTGGCTCCCTTTTTAGTGAAGAATTTAAAACTAAGTGTTTGGTAACATCTTAGCAGAGCCCCCTCCCCCCACCCCCACCCCCCCGTGCCCTTGTGCGTATCATATGCACAAACTGAGACCCATTTTGTACCTACCCATAAATAGAAAGTGTGAGGGGGGATGAAAATCCCACTATATGAGGTATAGACATCATGAATTCCTTCTTAGGTGAGCAAACTAAGATTCAGTCAGTTTAAGATAATAATCTAAATTCATAGTTTATTGTAAAAACAGGGGTAGCAAGTAATCTGTTGTCAGCATCCATGTTACCTTGCCAACATTGTGATGTTACTGATACACATGTTTCTTAAAGATAGAAATGTGCATGGAACATTCTCCAGGTTTGACCACGTGGTTTTATTTATTTATGAATTCTTAATAACTGAATGATGGCAGCTTGTTCTCTGATCACAAGCATATCAAGCTAGAAATTAACCACCAGAAATAAAGAAAAAACCTCTAATATATGGAAACTGTACAACACACTACTGAATGACTAGTGGGTTAATGAGGAAATCAAAGAAGAAACTATAGACTACCTGCAGACAAATGACAATGAAGACACAAACTACCAGAGACACTGGAGTGTAGAAAAAAAAAAACAGTGGGGAGGTGTCTGTGGTCTATAATAAAAAGATATGTGTCATCTGGGGTGGTTGAGTGGGGTGTTCTGATACCTACCTAAGAAGGTGTGAATCTATTCCTCTGATTGATTCTGTGATGTAAACTAATGCTAACTTAAATAAACAAATAGCAAAAAGAAAAAACTTAATAAAATACTCATAACATAAAATAGCCATCTTGCCTATATGTAGTTAATTTAGTAGTGTTAAATATGTTCACACTGAGTGGAGTCAATCTCCAGAGATTTTTTTTCTTGCAAATTAAAAATCTACATCCAATAAAGAATAAGTTCCTGTTTCCTTCTTTCCTGAGTCTCTGGCACTCACCATTCTACACTCTGTATGTGAGTTTGGCTACTATAGATACCTCATCTATATGGGATTCATAGCTATTTGTCTTTACATGTCTGCTTTATTTCACTTAACATGGTTCTAAAAGTTCATATTTCTCAAGTGTATGTCAGAATTTTCTCCCTTTTTAAGGCTGAATAATATTTCATTGCCTTTCGACACAACATTTTGTTTATCCCTTCATGTGTTGCTATCACCTGGGGGTTACGTCCACCTTCTGGCTAATGTGAACAAAGCTGCTATGAGCATAGAAATGCAAATATCATTTGGAAATACTTTTTAGATTATTTTTGCCCACCCAGAAATAGAGTTGCTGATCATAAGCCAGTTTTAATTTTTTGAAGAATTATACTGTTTTCCAGGATGGTGACATCATTTCACAGTTCCAAGAGTGTGTATTACAATTTCTCCATGTCCATATATTTTCTGGGTTTTGATAATAGCCACTCTGAAAGGGGTGAAGTAATAGCTCACTGTGATCTCAATTTTTGTTTCTCTAGTAAATAGTAATGAGTAATTGTCTAGTAATGGTTAATCATTTTTCTATATGTTTTTTGTCTATTTAACATTTCCTTTGGAGAAAGGCTATTCAAATAATTTGTTCATTTGTATATTGGTTTATTGTATTGTTGCTGAGTTGTATTTTTTACATTTATATATTTCTGGATTTTAACCTGCATAATATTAATATCCTTACCAGGGTTTCAGGAGTTATTATTATAGTAAAAACTAAAAAAAAAAAAATCCTTAAATTAACGACTGAGAACTATAATTAAATAGTTTTTTTCTTCTCATTTTCTGCTTCTTTTATTTTCTTTATGCATTTTTATTCTAATCATTACTGTGCACTATATAAAATGAATAAAAATATGTAAAGGTATGTGTTTGTATACATTCACTTTGTTACACTAAAGTTTATTATGCTATATATAAAGTATCTCTTTAATGTTAAATTTTATTCCTCATGCTATTTGTATTTCATACATAACAAAGTTTTAATGATTTATTAATATTCTTATTTCCAATACTGGAAAGTATAGATTGCTTACAGTGTTCCCCTATAATAATTATTGATGTCATAGCTACCATTGCATCTAAATATTAATTGACAATTCTGATTATTTCCCATAGGAAAAACATCTAAGAGGCAAAACTATATTACTAGGTCGTGATATATAAACCTTTTTTAGGTTTTTGATTCATATTTCCAACAGCTTTTTAGAAGTGATGCACAAACTTATGATCATACCAGCATGGTAAAATAGAAATAAGCAAAAATAAAATAAAAATCCATTTTAATGACATAGTAGCAAAGGTGTTACATGAAAAATTGAAAAAATACAAATAAAGTTATAATGCCCTTTCATCTTGCCCTGACTTACTACAATATTTGCCTTTAGCTCTCTATAAAATAACTTTAACTCTGATAATAGGAAAATGTGGTGCAAGAGACTCTCAAGTGCTGAAATTCACTCATCAGTGTGTTCTTGCTTGTCATAATTATTTAGACACAGTTTATAAAGAAAATACTGGGATTCTATCCTATGATTATCAGGAAAGTCATTATGGAACCTTCTTAAATGAGTCTGTCTAATCATGGAACAGGACACAGAGGTTGAATCTGAAGCAATTTTGAGACAATCTAAGCATTAATGGTGCATCTCTTCAGTCATTTAGGATTTGAACTTGTGTGCTAGTAGTACACTTTCAAATGTAGTGTTAAGAAATTCTAGATCATTATGCAAGAGATTAAAAATAAATGCTGGACAATGCAGTGATATAACAGCATAAATTATAATGTAAATGAAAATGACTCATGGCTATTTCACCTCTCTTGGCTGTCACTCTGACTTAAATAGCTGCTAATACTCAGCCAAAACAATAGAAAACTTCATTTGCTCATCTAAACATCACAATTTAATCTATCAACTTTTCCATGTTTATTTATTTTACCTTTCAAGTCAGTGTCTGCTCGCTAAACACAGATAGATTGTGTTGAGTTAAAATTGTTAGTGTCTTTGAACATCGCAAGCTTTGGTATTATCTAATTTTTAGAAATATAATTTTTATAGAGATATTCCATATTATTAATGAAATAAGACACAGGGTCATTTATTCTTCAGACATAGAATGAAAAACATTAACAGGCTAGCAAAACAAAGGGTAACTTGCTGTTCTTCCCTGTACCAATCAACTCTTCTTTCATTTTTAATTATCATAAGGACAGATAATTTTATTCCTGTTCATATTGTTCTATTATCATTTCATAATGTAGAAAATCATAAACTAGACTGGTTGCATTTATTTCTGGACACTTATTTGTGGCTAATATATATAATTCATAGGAAAGGATTCAAGGAATACATAGAGAAATGACAATCCATGATATTGATCATAATCTCAGCCTTCATTACTTTCAAATCCTCTATGTATTCAATGTTTTATTCATGTTGACAGTTTTCTTTTCATTGAATTCCCTTTTACCCAGAGCTCTTTTAAGTCTTTTCTTTCTTCATCCAATTTCTATAGTTACCAAGGATTTTTCCTCAACCATCCCCAATCCTTCATTCTCCTTGTGACTTTACCATCCCATTTTCTTATATAAAGCATTTTGATCCTGTCTTGGGTTATTTGATATCATTATCCACTATCTGGTGCCATCATTCACCACCTGTTGCCAATACACTATATTTTTTGTCATGTACCTTTTGTGGGAGTATGATTAGAGACTCAATTATTTAGAAAATGTAGATGATAATATTGGAGGAGGTAATAGTTGATGCGTAACAGGGAAATGACAGTAACTATATCACTGAAAATATATTTCTCAGAGTCAGTGCAACCTAATTTTATTTAACTTAAAGATTAAACTTAAAGTTTAACTTAAAGATTTAACTTAAAGATTAACTTATTCATTTATAAAGAACTTTACTTGAAGTTGGTGGTTTAGAGAGTAACCAGTAGAAAGACCTGCAAAAGACTTTGATCTTATAGCTTATAATCTAAATAGAAAAATGTCTTGAACTGATTGATCTACATAGATCTTAGGTGAAATAGTAATATGCTAAAGACAGGATTGTATAGTTCCAATATCCATTCTATTCTTCATTTCTATTCTTCACAAATTGTGTATATTCCAGCAAGTCATTTTATCTATGTGAATCCTCCATGTCCCCATCTGTGAAATACACCTATTGAACTACATTCATGATTTTCACATTAAGTGCTTTTAAGTCATAATGGAGTCTCTAGTAGCATACATCACATTTATCGAAAGTAGGGGACACATTCTATGAAAGGTCCCAGGAATTATGCAATCCTTTTAAAGAAAAACAGAAAGGAAACTTTCTTGTTATCCTGAGATTATACAGCTGCCTCTATTTTCTCTGTTTCCTAATAAATCTGTCCTTTGAAAAAATAAAATCTTGGAAACTATTAGTCTATGTACCTTTCTAACTTAATTCAACAGCTACACTCTTTTTTTGTCCACACTCATAATACTTGGCAACTAATATTTCATGATAGTGGCAGAAAATAGAGAAAGGATGAATTATTTAAATGTTCTGCTATATTTTTGCCCTTCAGGGCCCAAGTACAACTTTTCATAACTCTCTTCCCTGATCTCAAGTGATTTGGTCTTTTAAAGGGACATCCAAACATGATGTCAAATTCATTTGTAAAATCTTTATTAAGTTGAACAGCAAAATCTCTTAGTTTTGGCTTGGTTAATCTATCAGTCTAAGGTTCATTAAGATAAGGAAGGACAAAGCTGGGAGAGAATGCTCTTTTCTTGGAAAATACTTATAGAATCAAGCACTTAGCTGTTTCCTCATTGTATGCTGTTTTGGAAATGTCAGGCGAGTTTGAACTGTCAAAGGCATCAAAATACTGCTGAAATTGCAAAGGAAACAATGACTACCTAGGGAAAACAAACCGTAGAACCTTGGAGCCTGTTATTCCAGTAAGAAGGGAAATCAAGTTTGAAAGGCAAAGTTGGAGAAACCACTTCCTTCAAGTGAAGTCAACAGATTTCTCAATTGGGAATCTGTGTGGTGAGGACAAGACACTGATAGAACACAGCGGTCTTACAATCATGTCCCTTGTTTTGAGGGAATTCCTGTTTCCATTTTACATTCCACTTGTCAGTTGTGTCTTCCTTTAAAAAAATTCACATTTTCCTATCTCTATCAGCTGTGTCTTCCCAAAAAACTCAGAAAGTCACTCTATTAAAAGTTCAGAAAAAATTAAAATAAATAAATAAATTACTTTAAAAAGCCCAGGGTTTTTCTTTTGAAAATATTTATGATCCAAGTATCTTCCTAATCAAATAGCTCTGGTTCTCATTAGACCAGGAAATAGACAATTACAGGCAGCTCCTGTTCAAGAAGTGATCTTACAATTTCTATTCTATAGCCTCTGTTTCATTTTGAACACTTAGAAACATTGTTGTTATATCAAATTATCAACATAGTGCCCATTAATATCCTTCTTTTTCAATTTTTGTTCTTGTGACTAGCTGGGTGAAATGGATGCAGTTGGCTCTACTGTTTAAATGCTCTAGTTGCATTCTAGTTTGCATGAGTCTCTTTATTCCTTTCTCAAAAACCTCTCTGTTCATTTCAGATGATTCATCTTCTTCTTAGTATTAGAATTGGCCATGTTTCTATCTCTGATCTTCTGAACTTCTCTGGAAGTTCTTTCCTAGATAAAATGTTCAAGAAGATATGATCTGGTCCGCTGATTATTTGAAAATTTCATTGAAAAGTTGCTACATGCTGAAAGGAATACACTAAATGCTTGACCTAATCACTAGCAAGTTGAAGTTACAAGAACCATGTTTTATTTTATCTCTACAAACTTCTAGAGGAAAAGTAATACATCAAAACACACCCAAATTTATTGCTTCTTAAGAAAAATTAGAAAACCTTACAAAACTAGGCTGGCATCTGCATACAACTAAATGCAACACAATGACAGTCTTCTACCTTTAGATAGTGAGCTCATAAATCACCTACACAAGCTCACTTCTTTATCCACGTGCACTTTCATTCTGTGCATTGATACCCTCTCAATTGATTTTTTTAGTACGGTGAAAAAATTATATTTATAATTAGCCAACTGGACTCAGTTTAGATGATCCCAGTTTTGTTGGCAACATCCAAAGCATCCTGGACAGGAGCTATTTGAACATATACTTTCCTCTCCCTATCATGGTGCTGTCATTGACTGCCTCAGTATCACAGAGCTTCTTCACAGCCTGTTGAATCTGGTACTGTTGACCTTGATGGCCACCACAAGCACAAATATGTTGTTGTTTTCTGTCTTCTTTATGACTAATCAGGGGTCAGAGGAAACTTGATGTTTCCTCTGAAACTGAGAAAGAAACTCAAGTTTCTTTCTCCTGGGGGTGCTCTTTTAAGGATATTTTGGGTGTCTTCAGAGACATAATGTCTTAAACTGCTGGAAGATAGATGGCATGCAGATATTTTGTTTTGCCTGTGTATGTGTGACTGTGGACCCCTTTCAGCTCTGCTTTCTTAGCCATCAAAGGTTTTTGCTTTGGCTTCTACTTCAGGAGGTATAGGACCTTCCTTCTTTGGTACCAACTTTGTGAAAAGCCCTCTCCAAATTTAAACAGGATGATAAAAAGTGGAAAACAAGATAACCTTCTATGCAAGATATCTTTAGTCTATTATCTTGTCTATCACTGTGAAAGTCAACGCTATTAATTACTCCTTTTTAAAGTTCTGACTATGCTAAGATTCCTTGACTTCATCTTTTCTTCGATATTTGCTACAACTCAGACATTATTTCTTAATCATCTCTCCTTGTTTCTATCCTAACTTTGCCTTCTTAAGTTGGCTTCCTTATTGAAAAAATATCATCTGGATTGCTTGTAAGTAACATTTGAGGAGACAGAAAATCTTGTAGTGGTTAAAAAATATGCTCTATAGCATGTGCCATGATGGGTACAGACTAAGAACTGGGAACATGTCAATTTTATTGCTCATGACCACACCTAACTCTACTCGAGATTCCCATTGTTTGGTCTATTTTAGATAATGATTACAGAGCTTCATTGGCAACTTATCAAACTCCTGTTCTCGTATTCAATAGTATTTACCACCCAGTTTTGTGAAGATGAGTTCTAGGAAAGGTACAGGTCAGATAATGTATCAACTGTGGATTTGGTGACTCAAAATTTTATTTGGGGTTCAGTTTCTCCAGGAAACAAAGTAAGGCATTTGGGAAAGATTTTCATGCAACTGTAGTCTTTTTATAAGCTTTCTATGATTTTAGCAAATTATTTCAGGGGGTTCTGTTGGCAAGTGAGGAAGATTCATGCTTTTATTTCCCATTAATCCTGAAGTTCTGTGATTTATTCCCTCAAGTTTTATAAAGTAATTACTTGCAAGAGCTCTTCCTTGTATGAACTATAATAAAAATGACTTAAGAAAAACGATTATTCCTTGCATACAATTAAGCAGAAATTAAATTAAAAGGCAGGACATCTGTTCATTTCACATCAAGCATTTGAGGATGTTCCCAATGAGTTACATATATTGTGGTGATAAGAAATTTGGGGACATAGCTTGATTTCTATAATCAACCTTTCCTATCTCCATGTCATGCATCTCCATTCCCAAGTTTCTGCCTGATTTGGACCAAACCTGCAGTTGTGATGGTTGAATTATGATTCATCAGCTGATGAATCCACTGTTCAAAGGTAATCTTCACCTCTTCAAACTTACCCAAGAGAAAAGAGTAAAATGTGTGAATATCTAATGTATGAAAAATTTTGCACATTATAAAAAATATTTATTTAATCTATAAATTAATAAATATTATTAATTGAGAACTTAATTTTTGTGATTTTTTTTGGGGGGGGACTAGGTCTCGCTATTTTTGCCTGTGGAACTGCAGGCTTTTGTTGCCTGGGGTACCACAGACTCAAGCAACCCTCAGCTTCAGCTTCCCAGGTAGCTGGGATTACAGGCATGTGCCCCCAGGCCCAGCTATTTTTTTGGAACTAAGTCTCGCTACGGGCCCCAGGTGGGACTCGAACTGCAATCCCTAGCCCCAGCCTCTTCTGTGGCTGAAACTTACAGGCACTAGCCACCGTGCCTGGCAAATTTTTGTGACATTTGTACTACACGTTTCAGTAAATCCTTAAAACAAAACAGTACATAATGAAATAAGCCCAAAGACTTCGTTTCGATCATGAAGTCATCCGTTGTAGAAATTAAAAAAACTCTGAAACTATGATGTGGTATGATCTTAACCTTACTGAGCACTTAGACTATACTAAGCAATTTGAGATCTCTTTGAACTAATTTGCTTTCCAAATCTCAGACAATTCTATGAGGCATAGTATTACTAATACTTCTCTAGACTAGAAGTTTTAAGATTGAGCAGTTAAGAGATTAACTCTAGTTTACGTGGTAATGAAGTACAATTCTGGGAGGGGGTGGCGGTGAACATTCTTCATGGAGATATGAGGGTATTGAGAATTTTCTCTAATACAGTGTAGTCAGAGTAGCCATTCTTATGATTTCCGAGGTTATCAGAGATTATTTATGGATGATACAATTTGGAAAGAAGTACAGACAAATGCAAAGCTACTAATGCATTTTAATAAAATTAAATTGATAAGATAAAGTTTAGTTTTTGGTTATCTGAGAAAGTAAGAGTAAATAGGGCTTATTTCTTTCTATCTCCCTTTGAAATTTTCAGTAGCTTCAAGTATTTCTGTGACCTTAAATGTATTTTTATTGACCCGCCCCCTTTTATTAGAATCACTCAAGGAGGTATTTTTTAATATGTCCTGTTTGCAAAGTTCCACTGCACAGCTCCTTTCCCCACAGATTCTGTGGCAGTCACAGGAGGGCCAAGACTGAGAGGGACTACAAAGTTCATTCATTTGGGCAGAACATCAAATCACTCAGACACTAACTTCATATTGAGGGTCTTGATATTTTTTATAGCCATATCCTTGGAGGAGCTTACATGGCTTAAGGCGCTGGAGCCCCTGCCAGAACCAAAGCTGGACTGAATACAATTGTAGCTGAGGCCTCGTGAAGCCCCTGTACACTGAGCTCAGACCATCTGAGTAGCTGCTAATGGTCTTGATATTGGACATTCATGTTTTGCATCCCAGAGTGCAGTTGGCTCTCCTCACTCTCCATTAGCGTGCTCTAGGGAGGGTGGTCTCTAGCTTGACCAGCCTCAAGTTGCTGTACTTAACAACCAGCTCATCATGCTCTTCAGCATCAGTAATGGCAGTCTTTAGGGATGCTCTCTGGTCTTGTAGGCACTCAGTCTCAGCCTGGAGTGGGCTGAGGTTCTGGCTCACCCCAGAAATCTTCATCTTACAGTGATAGATGTTATCTCTGTGCTTCCCAGCTCTTGTTTGCAACATCTTGCAATTGATCTGGCACATGGTCTCACCTCAGTCCAGTTGCTAACATTGCTGCTGATGCTCTAAGTTCC
This sequence comes from Uropsilus gracilis, assembly GCA_004024945.1. Classification (NCBI taxonomy): domain Eukaryota; kingdom Metazoa; phylum Chordata; class Mammalia; order Eulipotyphla; family Talpidae; genus Uropsilus; species Uropsilus gracilis. Next base: position 67,993 of record PVHY01001530.1, on the reverse strand, counting down.
AGAGAGTGACCACTGTTTGTGGAAAAGATCATGGACATGGCTCAGATCTGAGACTGCAACTCACAGATCTCTTCTTCATACAGCTGCCTGAAGAAGTTGATCTCACCCATCCTTCTAGGCTGGATTTCAGCTCTATTATGTTCATATAAGCTTCATCTACATCCTTATTGATGTAGAAAACATTGTTTTCCATCTCTGATCAGTTATTAGTCTTCATGCTCATTACTGAAATCTTCCCCTGGTGCCTTCATGTTACCAAGACCCTGTTTCATCTTCCGGGTCAGTGATCCTGCTGCTACCAAACGTTGTAGATGTAGCTCTTCGACATGTTGTCCATTTCGCTCTGAGTCATCTCCTGCTGATTTATGAGGCTCCCTTTGGTCTTTAGAATCTTTTTCTGCTGCTCCAGATTCTATAATATGTCCATGAAGGAGAAAAATTGGCTGTTGAGATTCTTCATATGTTCACCTGGGTCTGCACAGTCTCAATGTTGGGGTTCAACTCCAGTTTAAGGAGTTTATCAGACCCTGGTTCACTTTGACAGATGTGATGCCCCTTTGAACTTCAGCTCCACTCTAGCCTCTATCCAAACTCACACTGGTACCCAGACTACCCCAAAAAGTGACACTGCTGCTCACCTGTGAGAAGGCCACAGAAATGCTGAAGCTTCAGGGGTGATGCTTGAATATTATAGGACTTCTGGATCACCCTGATGGACATGATCTATGCTGAAGAGGAGGTGGGTAGACTGAGGCAGACAAACTTGAAAAAGAATTGAGAGGCTACTTCTAGATAGTGGGGCTCTGAGTACTATAAATATATCCTGCAATTTCTCTCTTTCCTATACAATGTCCACTGAAAGATACACAGTCTGATATGTGTTCCCTTATAGATTACTCTTCTTTGTCTTACTCTTTTTGGTCTTCTTTCATTATCATTACCTTCCCATAGTTTGAATATGTGCCTTGGGATATGTTGATTTAGTATTTTGTTTGGAACTCTTTGGGCCTCTTGAATAAAAATGTCTGGTTCACCTCATGGATTCAGGTGTCTCTCAGCAATCATTTCTTTAAATGAATTTCTTATGCTTTTTTATTTCTCTTCCTCTAGAGCCCCCATAATAACATTATCATTTCTCTTTACATTATCCTGAATATCTTTCATAGAGTATTCATTTTTTAATCTTTATCTTTGTTGTTCTGTTTGTGTGTGAGCCATCACTGTGCATGCATATTTACTAATTTTCTCTATTGTTTGTATGTGACTGTGATAATCAAGGCATCTCTTGTCTTTTTACAAAAAATTTATTATATACTCTAGATCCATTAATTTTATTTGTAATAGCCTCAAATGTTCCCTGTCTTTATTGTTCTGTTTTTGATCATCCATTGTTCTTGCTAATTTGACAAGCATGGTTTTAGCTGTTACCTTAAAGTCCTCATCAGGGCGATTTCACAGTTCTGCTGGATTAAGATTTCTCTCAGGGCTTTTTTTGCTTCAGTATTTGTGATATATTCTTCATTTTTTAGTTTTTATGGTTATAATAGAGAGATTCCTTTTCTTATCTTAATACATTTGCTTTATACTCTGTCTACAAGTAGCTGGGTCCCATCCTTGTTTATCTTAAGTAGCTTCTTTAGGTAGTTATTTATTTTATGCAATGATGTCTCTGCACTTGTTGAGATGACAAGGACAGTGGAGCTGGTAAGGGGTAGTAAGTAGGGACTAGGGCAGTAGGGCACAAGTGGTCACTTCCATAGTTCAAGCTACATATATAGCACAGTGATTACCCAAGTACGACTCCCTCCATCTTCCTCCCACCAACCATCCAGGTCAACTCCTCATCCAAAATGTAATTAATAATCTCATGCAAACTCATTCTCTGAGTTGTAGTTGAGCAGCAGATATAACACCAGGTGGGGAATATAACTGAGATGGGTTCACAAGTCAGAAATTGTTCTCTTTGCCTCTGAATAAGGAGACTTACCCTGGGATGCTTCAGCCATTGATTAATATGTATGCTTTCCTGTTATCTCAGCTTTGGCCCTCCATGGGGTTAAGGCAAGTATTGCTCTATCACAGTCAAATACTGCAAATAGTCATGTGTGTAAAGAGATACAGGGAATCCAACATGGCCTATCCTATCAGCTTGGAATTCTACTTTTCTGATATGGGAGCCATAAACTTGAAGTGATCACCAATACTTACAACTTTACTCCTATAGTTCTTTGGCATTACATACTCTGTCCTGCAAAACAACTTGTGTACTTCTTTCCACAGCCCAATTTGGATGTGTACTCCTAAGTTTACAGTAACAGAGACACTCCATATAACAGCTACCCCCTCAAAGTAGTGCTACCCCTATTGCTCTGAATTCATTTTAATTACAGCTTTTCCCATCCCCTTCCATAATGTTGTCATTATGATCATAAAGTAGCAGTTGTTCATCATTCAAGTGTTGCTGTCTTTTTTTTAAGTTGTACTTTGGTTATAACTATGTGAAAAAGCTTGCCAGACTCTGACTTGTTTCTTTGACTAATTTTTATCCAGGTCAGAATAGTGGAGGATGATGTGTTTTTTGTGAGCAAATAGATCAGTATTGCAGATGATGAAGGCTTTTAGAACCCTGTTCCTTTCCCTTAATGTAGACTCTGAGTGGAAAGATGAATACACAAAGACAGCTAAAGTGGCAGAGGAGAAAGAAGAGGAAAGGAAGGAGGGAGAGACTTCAATAAGAAAGTTTTTCTTCTAAGAACCCAGAGAGTTCAGGGAGTGTGCTGGCAATGTAATGGTCACTGTTGAAGGATTAATGAATAGATATCTCTTCAGTCCAGTAGAGAAAGGAACAGTTGCTTTTAGTGTCAAAAAACAAAAGCATAAATAAAAGCTCTTAATTCCAACCTTCTATTAAAAAAAAAAAACACAACACCAGCTATTTGGTTTATCTTAATATGATATTCTCATTTTTAGTGAGACTAGGGATTAAGACAGATTCTAAGTTTCCTGTTCTGCCCTAAGAAATTTTGTTTAAAAAGATGCAATCTAAAGCATAGTTTTATAATCTGATTCTATATATAACAAACTTCCTGAAGTGTTGGAAGGAGAAATGTCACATTAAATGGAAAATTTTAGAAATTGTAACCAGGAGAAATTTAACAAGGTATATTGGAAGAAATTTCTCCTCATCAGTGAACAGTGAGAGAAAGGTTTAGCCTTTGTAGAAACAATCTGTGTACTGAGTCAAAGAAATCATTTAACAGTGCAAAGGTAAACATTACCCCTTTCCCTTCAGTTCCTTAGATTAACCATTGTGAAAGGGAAGTTCCAGTTGGATAATCCTAGTCTTTTTTCCTATTAATACTGTCTTTGTGTAAACCTTTTACTATGACTTTAATTACTTATTGCAAAAAGTTATTAGACATATGCCATTATATATTTACTAAATAAAACCCCTAAATAATCAAAGATATAAATATATAATGTAGTATTTACTACATATGCATAAATATAAGTAAACTGAAATAATTATGAGTGTTCTCTGTATATGGGCATTGACAATATAAACTAAATTTTGTAAACTAAATTTGGCATCTAGCTTATCATTAAATCTGAGGTTAATGTGAGATCTAGGTAAATAAATGAATACATGCATATATACATAGATACATAAAGTGAGAGTTTTTATAAATTTATTTTGCTAATACTCCTATTTTAGTGGTAGGCCAAGATGTCAAGACTCCTAGTATTTTGGGAGATCCCAGAACCCTTTCAAACGTGCTTGCTTTTAATATTTCTCTTTTATTTTGCTAATATTTCCCCTTGTACCTGGCTATCAAACACTAGCAGTGACACCATCTGATAACAGATTTATTCATAGCAACTACATTCTGGAATTATGGTTTCTTTCACTGGAACTTCTCACAAACACCAGGGGTCATGCACATGGTGATAACACAGACCTGGCTCCTCGGAAGGTCAAGACCTTTGCAGAGAAATAAGAAGAATCTCTCCACTGATATCACTTTTGAATATCTCACTTTAAAGGTTTTAAATATGATAGCTGGAGGTGCAAGACTGAAACAGTTACTAGAATGATAGAAATTAAAGAAGGAATAGAATCTAGTATGTTAATGTGCTGTTGATGTACATGAGAAGAAAGAATGTCCAAATTAACAGGAGCCAATGAAGACTTACACAGGGGACTGTCTATAGAGATGGATAAACAAGATGGTTTGACATGCGGAAATTCTTGCCCTTGTTGGAATGGAAAGCATGTATTAGCTGAGAATGTGTCAGAAAGAGAGTGAGCTTTTTTGATCACCTAGTATTTTCCTCCAAAACCCCTTTATTTGTGCCGCAGCCCCTTCAGGGGATATATAACAGGTTCTACCTGACCCATTCTTGTAGTTCTATGGTATCTGGTACCTCAACTGCTTGAATGCTTTGCACAAGTTTTCTCAAGAAAAAGTCAGTGGGACATATTTTTCAGTCATACTATGAAACTTTTAACACAAAGTGATTTCTTTTTTCAGCCAGAGGTGCCTAACCCATTTTCAATGTTCTTCACAGAAGCAATCAGATCCAGAATTCATATCTTTAGAAAAGCAGCCTTCCTCTTTTCTCAAAGAAAACTAGGCATATAAGAAATATTCCTGCAACAGCCAGCCCACTAAGCCACATAAAATCGGGCCATTATTACTTGTGTCCTTGTAGGTATTTTAGCCTTTAAATGGCGATACTATCATTTTAATTAAAGTTGAGGTTTCTTCAGCATTCAATTGAAAAAAGAAAAAAAAAGCTGCAAGGACCCTTCTACAATAGAAACTAAATCCTCAGTTCACAGTAAAACAAAGTATGTTTGAAGGTAGATAGAGCTGGAAAGTTTTCAACATTTGATGGTAGGAAATCAGTGTTACACTTACACAAAGCTATACTCCCAGAACTCTAAAAGGTATACTAACGAAATTGCTTCTATAAAGCATAAAATGAGATACAAATAAAAAAACTAAAAAAAAAAAAGCTAGTTATGTAAGGGGTGAGATCTATCCTGCAGAAAACCTTAGCTACTCTTTTTAATCTGACTGATATGAGTAATTACATCATATGCCCTTATTACACAGTTTATGGAAATACAGATATTCTCAATCTATACACTACTGAACGTAATTAATATTGAATAGAATTTTACAACACTGGTACTATTAACATTTGGAGTTGGAAAATTATTTGTTGTCAAAATCTGTCTTGCACATTATAGCATATTTAACAGCATCTTTGACCTGAAGCCATAGATGTAAACATTTGCCTCTTATGTATTTACTTTTTTAGAGGTCTTGAATTTTTATTTTCATGGGATAACCACTTATATATTGGAAAGGGTGGAGGGGGCTGAAGGAGGGGAGGGGAAGGCACAGGAGGGGAGGTAAGTGACAGAAAGAGATGAGATAAATGACAAGCGAATAGTGTCTCTAGGCTGATGGAAGCCGAGTTGAAATTTTGGGCAAGAAACATCATAAGATCAGAGATCAGCTCACATGAGGCCAGAAGTTGGAGAAGGGTGGGAAATGAGTCGCATAGTCATTCACCAAGCTCTATAGGCAATGTAGGTATCTGAAGGTGCATTCGAACAGGGTTTGGATATAGAGATGGAGGGTCGTTGGTGGTGGTCAAGGAATCACTGGTCCTTGCAGTGATCAACCACATATACAAATGAAGGGGGGATCCTTCAAGCCCCCATTCTAGAAAGAATGAATTGAACAGTGGTTAGCTCTCCCACCAAGGAATGAACCCCCCCCAAAGAGAAGATGCCTCTCTGTCCACTGGCAAGACACAGCAGCTGTCCAGGAGCTTGTGCCGGTGTCTGTGCTGGTGTTCCCTGCACCCCCATACTCCCATCTTAGTGGATGTCCTCTGCTGCATATTTTGTCAGGCTGTCCCAGGCATCTGCTTTTCTCCCGGGTCACGGAAGCTGTCAGTCTTTCACAGTGGTGGCTGCTGCCATTCTATAGCGCACCCTTGTACCCTTCTGCCCTCGGGTGGCAGTGGTGGTGCTGGTGGCCATGATGGTATGGGTGTGGGCCTATCTCCTAGTTGTAACAAGAAAAAATATCACCGGATGCTGACAAGCGTCCTTTGGAAAGGCAATGTTAACACCATGTCTGGTTGGTGTGACAACCAACTGACAAAAATTGCCTTGTTCAGTGCCTGGTACATACTTTTTGCTCTACAAAGAATTTTGTAAGAATAATAAGAGCCAGATCTTTCCACATTTCCATCAAAACACAAACAGGTGTTTTCTTTTCCCAGCAAATTTTTAAAAAATCTATGATCCATATATTTCATTTATTCTTATATTTACTGAGGTGTTGTTGTACTGCCACACTGTATATGATTTAGGGGAATAGGCGCATGGCACTCTTCAGATGTTTGTTATCATGCCACCACCCCCACTCATGTATTCATAGTCCTCCTCTATAAACTGTTACACTCTCTTCCCACATTTTGTTCCCCAGCCATCTCAGCAGAGTGTTGGTTTCAGAAGCCTTAAACATATTTTACCAAGGAATAATTGAAAAATATAACTGTAATTATTTAGAATATAAAATATGATGATTTGATCTACATCATGTAGAAAGATTATAAAGATCTAGATAATTACATGACTTCCCAGAGTTCAACTGTTTTTTTGAGTGTGACAAGAATGCTTAAGAACCACTTTCAACAACTCTTAGTAAATAATACAATAATATTAACTTAGAGTCACCATTAAACCCTCAGGAGTTACTCTTCTTATAATAAATAATGTGTAGCCTTTGACTTACTGTCATTCCATGTCTCTTTCCCTGCAGTCACTGAAAGACATTATTCTAGTCCCTGTCTCTGTGAAGTTGAAGTTTTTATACTACATGCCAATGCTTTGGTCAATTATTTGGTGTCTACTTCTCCTACAGATTCATCATTCTTGGTCATAGTATCACCTTGGAACTGGCAGGTGAGTCCCATATTTGTGTCTCAGAGGCCTCCATGCTTTACATTATCTTTCTGGATATTTTCTAAATCTTCCAGTGCCCGGGAGCCACCAGGTTGGCAGTGATAAATAGGTAAGAGGCCTTGAGGCAGGACTAGAATCCACATTGAGTCTAGTGCTTACGGTCTCCAGCACTTCAGGGATGACTCTGTCTTGGTGAAAGACAAAATTAATCACAGGCTCTTTCAACCAAGTCTCCACTTCTTTGTGAATCATCTTTGCTCTTGTGGTGTTTACAGAAATTGCCTTGAGAGGCCAATTACTGATATAAAACTTTATTATCAGACTGATAGGCTTATCAACATAATCCAATGACGGGAGATTATTTTTCTAAGTAACACTGTGAGCATCAAGGTACCGCTGATACCTGTGAACAAACCTGTGTATCTCTATGTATCAATATCCTGGGGAAGAGTATACATGGGTTTTCTCTAATTCTTTATGAATCAAAATACAGTTTCCACATTAACCTTGGAAAGGAATTTGGATTTGGAAAAGTTTGAGTTCACTTTTACCACCAATGCACTTACATGCAAGTTGTATAGAGGTATTTTTAGTGATTTCCAAATTTCTCTGTGAAAACTTTAAGCTTTGCGGGTAATTTTTGAAAAATGAAAAATTTGAGAAATTTGATGGGTAAGTCAAAGATTTAAGATTGCAATGCTGTATTTTTCATATTGTTTAGGTCTTCGAAAAAGCAGTAGTTTGATCTGTTTTTCAGAAACATCCCAAATCCCCTTGTTAGCTTCTGGAAAATTCCTCCTTTAATACACTGTCGTATCTTGCTTCTTGCAGCTTACACATCAGATTCACTGTACATACTGAAGGTCTTAACTAGGTTGAATAATTTTTTGCTTTCTTGAATTGGAAATGTTACCACTTCGTTGAAGGAAATTCATTCATTCATTCGTTCGTTCGTTCATTCATTCATTCATTCATTCATTCATTCATTCATTCATTCATTCATTCATTCATTCATTCATTCATTTTGAGACCAGGTCTCGCTATTTTGGCCCGTGGAACCGCAGGCTCTCGTTGCCCGGGATACCACAGACTCAAGCAATCCCCAGCCTCAGCTTCCCAGGTAGCTGGGATTACAGGCGCGCACCACCATGCTCAGCTATTTTTTTTGGAACTAGGTCTCACTATGGGCCCCAGGTGGGACTCGAACCACGATCCCTAGCCCCGGCCGCTTCATAGGCTGAAGCTTACAGGCATGAGCCACCGTGCCTGGCCCATGAAAGGAAATTTAATTAACATTTTCCTCCTAAGTAGTTTATAACAGTGGGTATTTGTATTACTTAATCCATGACATTCTCTTTTAATGTATGTGTTTTGTCAATGTTATAACTTTGCCTTACAATTTTTATACGGCACATTAAGAATATCACTAGTGTTCTAAGATTAAGTTTGTATTAAGTTTTTATTAACCTATATTCAGCAAAGGAACACTGTTTTCTTAACCCCGTGGCTGTCTATGATCTTATAGGTTTGTAATATGCTATAGTTAAGGTAGAAATGAATTATCAAAAAATCCTTGAACTGAAAGGAAAACCAACATTTATCAAAAATCAACAACGGAATGAACAAAAACTTTATTGACACTATACAACAATTCTGTGTTACCAGTTACCAGCAATTTCATTTTAAATTTGATGAAACATAAGTTCAAAGGGACATTTAACTGCCTCTTTCTAAGTATAAAAGCAAAACTTCAATCTATAAGTCAGGAAAGCACTTACTTTTCCTCAGCTTATTTTAAAGTATTTCAAAAGAGAGAAGACAATAATAACAGGATCTTTATTGGGGGAAATAAAGGTCAGGAACCACAGGACCAGCTGGTTGAGGTTTTCCAAATCCATGGAGTTTATTAAATAATAATTGAGAACCTATTTATTATTAATCAAAGTCATATTCAATCCACAAATCATAACCTTTTTGTTTACATAAGAAAGTCAAAGTTACCAGGCTTAGTTCCAACTAGAGAACACATGTGAGAAATAAGATATTTTGACTTGGGCAAGCATATTCCCAGTTACATTTGTATATATATTTTAAAATCTGTTTTTGGGGTAAAGAGACTCTTTTTTTTGGGGGGGGACTTTCTAAGGATCCAGGAACTTAAATTTAGAATCAATTGTTGACGAGACCTTCTACTTATTTGAGCAAATGAAACTTATTCTTAATAAATAGCACAATTAAACTTACTAAAAACACAATTAAAACTCATGTATTCTGTTTTTCAGACCATTATTCTTATGAATATTGTCCCTTTGCCTCTTCCTTCATGACCCACATATTCTCTAATAGTAAATCCATTTTATTACTTTAGTCTCACTCCTGTATAGATTTTTCCCCACAAGCTTTAGTATAAAATCTAAGAAAATCAGAGTAATAATGGGCATAAGCAGAAAAGAGGGTTCTAGATGTTTATATTTACTCACATTGTTTAAGACAGTTTACATAAAACATCTTTCCCTAATAAATTAAAAAATGATTAATTTAATATAGTTATAATTAAAGATAGTTTGCCTCCAGCTCTGTTGGATTAAGATTCTCCAATAATGTTTTTTAAGGCTCTGCATTTCCTTCTACTCTTCTTGGTGTGTGTGTGTGTGTGTGTGTGTGTGTGTGTGTTTTCTCTTTTCTGTGCTAGCTTCACTCTTGAATAGCATTTACTCATGCAGTTTGGAAGATGACAAAAAGAAGTACAAGGTTTAAGGTATTAACCAGCCTTCCCAGATTTATTAGATTATATATTTTGAAATAACCAGGGAGAATACTACTGTAGTCAAATCTACAATTAGACAAGAGTTATGGATACAGAGGGTAGTATGTCTGCCCCATTAACATAACTGATAATAGTAAAAAATAGAAAAAGTGGAGTTACTTCCCTTTGCTTTAGAATTGTAAATTTCAAGATTATAATTCATAGTTTTTTTTTTTTTTTTTGGTTTGTTTGGTTTTTTTTTCCCAGAAAGATAGGTGTGGAGGAATGAAAAACAAAGTTTTTGTGATGTGAGCTGATCGATAGGACTCCCTCCTGAGTCCTGTCTGAGCTGGGTGGTAGGGGAGCAGAAGGGAAGGAGGATATAAAAGGACTTAGGAGAAAAAGAGGAAATACAGCCATGTTGGAAGAAGAATATGAGCCTGGCCACATGGCTGAGTCCTGGGGCTCCCAGCCTTCAGGCAGCCCAGCCTGGTGAACTTATGGCCTTAGCATATATAAGCTGAGTGTGCATGTTGAAGGAGTCTGAACTCCATGTTGGAGTTGGTCATATCTAGTTGACTTGGATGCTTTATCTAGTTGACGTGGCCACTCCTTGGAGAGGCCACAAGGAGGATTGAGATGAACCTGTGTTGGTTTCTGTGCCTTGGAGTCTTTCTTCTAACCAGAGTTAAAAAGGATGCTGCAAGGAAAAGAAGAACATTGCACCTTCAACAACATGCTTGGAGAAAGTCAGAACACACCAAAATAGGAAAAGAAGGATGCCTCGCTTTTGGAACACATGCTGCTGAACTCAGATTGATTGGACACATGGTGAAGAATCCACAGTTTAAAGTGTTCTTCAAGATTTTTTCCTTCAGTCTGGGAGAAGCCTTGGGATATCAGGCAAGACACAGATGTTTGCAAAACAAAGATAACTAGTCTATGGAAGTTTAAAATTTAACAAGTACTCCTGCCTGGTTAGTATCAGATTGCAAGGTATAGAGGCTTTTTCATGGTTTAGAAAAAGCTATCAGGAAAAGAATTTTTAGGTAGAAGTAAAATCCTGCCCACCTCTCCCTAAAACATGTACAGTCATGTCACTCTTTTATGGCCACAACTGCAGAGGATTCTCTGATTGGTAGTCTTAAGAACCTGTGAGATAGGCAAGACATAATTCCTTAGACTGAGAGAAATCTGGGCAAGCATTTTTCAAGTACACCTTTTCATATAAGAGACCACTAACATTATAAAAGGCTATTTGTTCAACGAAAATAATCACAATAGTCTCCCTAACTCAGAAACCTACATTTTACTTAAGGTAAACTCAAGCAACCCATGGCTTTTTCCCTCCCAGCATTTGGATTACAGGCATGCACCGCCATGCCCGAATAAACATCCCTTTTTTACACTTGATCTTAGCAAAAAGGCCGAGAAGCGATAAAACATTCCTTTTTTTAAGACAGTCAATGTAAAATTATTTGGCTGCTTCTGTCATATAGTAATGATATAGATAGAGCTATTTAGAGCTTTGCCAATGTGCCTTCCAAATGATCAGCATCAGAAAGCCTTGCTTCTACTCAGGATATTTTATATACTTATTATAATTTATAGTTTGAGGCATGGAAGGCCAACTCTATAGGTGAAAATCAGTCTCCACACATGTGATTTCCAAAGTATTGACTTTAAACTCTCTTGGATTGAAAGGTAACAAAGAGAACTTAACTTCAAGACCTTCAATCCTTGGAGGGGAAAAGGGAACTGATTTGCACTTGAACAAGTTTTACTTTGTACCAAGCATCTGGAATAAGAGAAAATAAAATCCAGATGAAGAAGGTACAGGTTACCTGTCCCTCCTCAACTTTTAATCCTGTCCTTATGCTCATTCACCTGTAACTATTCATCTTTTGCCCCTGAGCATCTAACACAGCTCTAGGCATTTGATAGGAGTTCGATAAGATGAACTCACTTCTCTTAAGGAAAGAGAGACTGACAAGAAAATCAATGATTATAATGCAGAATATCAAGTACTTTGATGGAAGAAGTAGAACAGAGGAGACATTAATCACGTCTCAAGAGGTGCAGTATTTACATATGAAGATACTGGAGATAGTCCACAATGGACCTCCAACACCCCTACCTATCTTTCTGAGTATGTCAAGATTGCAAGCCCCTGATCCTGAACATTCTTTCACCAATGCCACTTTTTAGTACTGGTTATAGAGGTTGGTAATTCTGAAAATGAGAAAACACACACAGGAATACACTATAGGGCCATATACTAAATCTGATCTTGCTTTGTATAAAAATATCTGCTTAAAGGAGGGATTATTTACCAGCATAAATATACCAACAATATAAATATGTATGCAGTTATTTATTGTAGTAATAGTAGTAATATTTTGTAACCTTCTCTTTGTCTAATATTGAGGAACAGTTAAGAAATTGTGGTATATGCCCAGAATGGACAACTATGCATCTGCTAAAAAAAAAAAAAAAAAAGAATGAAACTGCACCAATAAAGAGAGATTTCTAGTATAAGAATTAAAAACAGGCAAATATATAGGTATCGGTTCATTTCTGTTAAAAAGAGAAAAACAAATCAGATGCTAGTGATATTACTTGCCTACAGGAAGTAGATAAGAGTAAGATTGAAGTAATAAATGTGGTAAGGGGGTAAAGATAATTATTTGAATATATCCTCACGCAGCTCTGACTTCTGGAATGAATTTAGTATTTTTGTACACTCAAGGATAATAAGTTTTAAAAATGTCAACAAGCTGGTACAAACCTAAAAATCACCAGAATACTTTAATCAAACCATATTTCAAATGAATAAAATAACCTCACTGAAAAGGGAAAACAGAAATAACTTTTAACATAGTATTTATAGAACTGTAAACAAAAACTGAACTCTAGTTTGTAGGCTTTTGATTTCACAGTGATTTGGGTTAGCAAATTTCACACTATTTTCTGTATATTATAGGATAAGAAATTAGTAAATATATTAATGATAGATATCCAATTTATTTTCAAATGGTTTACAGTAAAATTCATAGTGTTTGTGTACATTGTAAGAGCAAAAATAAGCTAAAAATAAGAAGTTTAATTCTCTTGGTTGAGAATAGGGAAGGGGAAGTTCCTCCTTGCCTTAAAGCATTTCACATAGACAACTCATACAGTTCTCGGCCTTCTAGAAATGTATGTAAATCTTTCAAAAAGATACCTATGTCCCTTGCCAACACTGTACCCAAGGATTAGCTAACACCTATAGAAAGGTAACTGATTTTGTACTGTGCCATGCACCAGGACGAATGCTGATATCCATGGCTTTTGTTTCCCCACATGTGACACAAAATCTCCAGCATGAGGTTTCTGGCCCATAAGGCCCGAGCCTTGTACGCATGCTCAGTAGCCACCATCAACCCTCCTTCACACCCCTATCGCCGCTGTGGGGAAGGCACCCAAGGAGTAGACCACAGGTTGGTGACAGTGTTGTGGTTGTTGTTGGTGGTGGTGATGTTGGGATGTGCATATGTGTCTGTGTGTGTGTGTGTCTGTCTGTGTGCATGTGTGTGTGTCTGTGTGTGTGTGTGTGTGTGTGATGAGGTGCTGCAGTGTGCCCTCAGCCCAGAGCAGGACCCTGGGTGAAGGACCACCAGGATAGGAGGACCCGTGTCCCATTACTATTGCCTGAGAGTCCTTTCTGCCACTCTCCCAGTCTCTTCCCGCCACCCAGAATGTCACCTCATAACTCAGCATTCTGATGGCGCAGGGAGAGACTAGCCCATTGCAATCATTGTGCACAGCTGGGGCCGCCAGGTGCACAAGATCGCCCTCTCGCTTTGCCTCGCGAGAGAAATCCTGACTAAAACGGTCTCTGTTGGCGCTGAACTGGGCAGCCTGAAGGGATGGGTGATGCTGGTAAAGCCACAGGGCTCCTCTCACCCCCTCCACTGCAACCAGACTTGTGTTTGGGGGCTCCAACCGCTTGCTGGGACCTCTCCACAGATTCCCAGCTGTCCATGGAGGCTTCTTTCCTGGGCTGTCATCCACGACGCCCTTCTCCTGAAGCTCGGGGTCAGGATAGTGACCCAGAGCCTGGTGCTGATTCAGGGCCGCTGCGGGGCCCACGGCCGGAGCTGAGGTCTGCGCAGGTAGGCGAGACTCCTGTGGGGTTACTACATGTGCTCCTGGACCCCACAGCTCCCACGTGGGCGGACATTTTGTCCATGGGTGAATGCCCCGTGGTGCGGGGTGGGGGATCCAAGAGAGGCTGTGCTATTTGATCTTTCTCATGTCACTTCTCAGGAAAAAAAGTTTCCTTGTGATTCAGGATTCAAGCAGAACAAGGTGCACATCACAGACAGTTACCTAAGAGATTATTGGACAGAGGAATCTCACCCTTTGATATAGTCAGGGAGCTGCAACCTTCACACACCAGTTGTTAAGATAAATAATGCCTGGTCCTCAAGTGGGAGAATTGAACAGCACTTCCTCTTAAAGGAGGTCAACCTCTGCTTAAGAATCATGTCATTGTAGTGGCTGTAGGTATCAGCTAATTGCTTTTGTTGAAAGGACAAGAAATTTCTCTCAGCTTCATGACAAGAGGTTTTGCAACTTGGAAGGGGGGAGTGTGGGAGGGCACCTCGTTGGGCTTCTACCCTACCACAGAAACTGGGGGAGACGAGTGCTGTCTTTCTTGATGGTTCCAGTTCAAAGACATTGTTTCCAGGTTTTAGGAGAGAATACTTGGTACTGTGTTGGCAAGGGACATATGTATATTTTTGAAAGATTTGCATACATTTCAAGAAGGTGGAGAACTTAGTAAGTTTTCTAAGTGAAATGCTTTAAGAAGCGAATCTTCCCCTCCCCTATTTTCATCTAGGAGAATTTAAATACATACCTGAATCCTTGCAGCCTTGAAGGAACTAAACCTGCAAGGGTTCACTTACTTTCTTGAGACCTTATCCTCAATAAAATAAGTTATATGAAAGCTAATAATGGGTGTCCTTGCATATGGGATTACTAAAGTTGATTCATAAAAGAGAATAATTATGACTGGCAAGGATTGGCTGTTGGATTAAATGAAGAAATGGGAATCAAATGACATAAACTCACTGTTTTAAGATGAAGAAGTTCTGGTGATTCGATGTATTTTATGGTGCCTGTACTTCACTGTGCTGTATTTATACTTGAAATTACTAAGAAATTAGTTTTTAAATGTTTTCATCAAAAAACATGGTAGTTAAATGAATTGATGAAGTCTCTATCTAGTCCTACTTGGTAATCATCTCACATTATGTAGGGATATCAAGTTGTCTTGATACATTCCTTAAATTTATGTCAATTTTGTCAGTTGGCAAAGATTCTCATAAAAAATGAGGATTTTCTGTTCTGTTTTATTCTATAATTTACTCTTCTTAATGCACCCCGCTGTGGGCAACCTTCTTCTAGTCCTTCACTTGAACTTGTAAGATTTGGATCTTGTTAATTCGCCTAAAGGAATACCCAGTAGAAAGATTGTATAATGTGAAGTATGATGACCAGGTGAAACCATGATAAAGTATGCAGAAGCAAAGTAACCTAATAAATACAGCCTAGGAATCTAGAGAAACAATTAGCTAGAAAAGCAACCCATAACTGACTGACTCAGTTTACTGGTATGCAGCCCAGTTACTCCTTGAATCTTCCTCATTCTGTCTTTGCCAAGTTAGGCCTTACACTACCACCAGTGATAGTCCACCCATTTAGTCCACACTACCACCAATGATAGTCCACACCGAATCGTGTAAAGTGTATATAAAACCTTGACTCTCTGTTAGCAATACTTAGCCTTTGGATAGGAATCTGCTGAGTTAGTGCCGGTACTAATAACCCTGGTTTATTAAGGAAGAGGATAGCTGCCATGTCCTCATTTCCTTGGTGCTGCTTTCAAATGGATGGAGCATGGTTGTGTCGTTGATATTGCTAGTACTTATGTAATAATTTTGGGACAACTCAATTGCAAACAGTGAAGAATAAGTATTTTTGTAGATAAATGATCAGAGAATGAGAAAGTAGGGTTCTTGACATGTTCCAGCTTTCAAAATTAACTTGAGAAGCTACACATATCAATTATTAGACTGGTAGGAAATGACATGGTTCTTCTAGGGACTGGTATCTGTTTTGTTTTCATTAAGAGGATAAATTAAGTATACCTGGTCAGGTGGAATAATAGTTACTGATAGCCATCTTTGCTAACACTGTAAATCATGTTAAAGACCTTTCTCAAGTTTTGCCTGGTATATGTGTTATATCATACTATAAGGACATGTAGATCAACTATAAACGGTAAAATAGTGAAGACTATGTAATTGAATAAAGTTCAGTTTAGTACTGTGCTTAGTAGGTAACACTTTTTAAAGTGTTAATACATGACTAAAAGAAAGAGAAATACAATGATGAGTCTGTGATTACCCAGGTAAATCCCTGAACATAGAAATAAAACATCACTACATATCAAAGTTTCCAGACGATGACAGAAGTATTTCATAGATTAGAAAACCAACTCAAATGTGAATTGACTTACCCAAGGTGTAGGGTAGAGCTAATTAGGCAATTTATGTCCCTAACTCTGTGCCTATCACCCGAGGCCTTGATTATATTAATACAGAAGGCACTGGGAGCATGCACACATGCACACTGGGAGCATGCACACTGGGTGTGTGCATGTGTAAGTGTGCACACCTGTGCCTAGAAGAAGGCCTAATAGCAGGGACAGCACCACTCTGACCAACACCGTAGCACCTAGGAGCCCCCTGGCCTTGCCTATCTGCTTGCTATACAATTGGCTCAGTCACCTTGCTTGTATACCTGGTTCCCTCAGAGAGCATTAAACCTATAACATCCACTGAAGGCTCCAGGACTCTCATTACGTATCTGCCTGAATAGAAAGTATGCTCTATACATGGGCATGTTTGCCCTACCCAAGGTTATGAACTGATGATTGATGGAGCTGGAATTTGACTTCATATCTGTCTCATAAAGGGAAAATCTTTATGACATTTTACATATCTATATTGAGCCCCATCATTCAAGTGTTCTCTGCGTTCTATATGAAGCCCCTCTTCTTCCTAAGTGACTAATTAGAATAGCTTCAGAATATTTCGTTTTCATACATCATCACCCTTTCCTTAAAGTAGCATTTTCATCCTATATATAGTATGAACATGCTTTCTGTTCTCACAGGTATATCAGAGATGCAGTGCAGCTCTGATAGCTTATTAATTTGTGACTTTAGGTCCTCAAAAAATACATTAAAATGGAAGTAGTTCAGATGAGGAAACTGAGAACAAGCATAGATCCTTTTTGTTATCTTCATTTAAAAACTAATATTTAATAAACAGCTGTAACATCCTCATGGTTGTAGACATTTTTTCTCTTAATACTTAAAAACTTTCTGAATCACTTATGTATCAACCGTTTCAAATGCAACACTAATATGTTTAGTAATGGTTACAGAGCAATAGTTACATTTGCACTTACAGGTGTGCACAGACACACATATAAATATCAGTACGGAAGTATAGTATGCTAATATTTATATTATATATTATATGCTTATTTATATTATATATTATATGCTTATTACTATATTATATATTGATATTATATAGTATGCTAATATAATAATATCAAGATGTGCTCTTTAAAAAGAAAAAAGTTGCCATTCTGATATTCAGTGGATCTTCATTTTCCAAAATGTGTCTTTTTACCTAGAATTTAGGTCTCTCTCTCTCTCTCTAGCTTTAATCTCTAGTTGACTTAGTTAAAATTATTTCCTTGGAACACTCAGGTCACCTCTTAACACATCATACCTCTTTTCTTCTCTTTCCTGTTCCCAGCTTTGCTTTACTAAGCACCACTTCATATGAATATGTGAAATGTGCTAAGAGCTGACTAGATGCTTCTAGAAACTGACAAAACAAAGATGGACCTTTAAATCAAGGATCCAAGCCACAATTGTGCTAAAGCCAGTAATAATGCAAGACAGAGAGAAAATGATGGGCCTCTCTAATCAGAATTCTTAGCCAAAGTGAGCTTAAACAATTATTAATAATCTAAGACAAAAAGAAAAACAAGGACTTTTCTAATCAGGGATCCCAGTCAAAGTTTTCCTAAAATAGTCCCTACTAATGCAATACAAAGATGAAAACTACACTTGAAAAAAATATAAATCAAGTTTGTTATCTAAGTCCCTGAGGGTTGGGTAGAGATGAGGAGAAAGAAAAATATCGCGTCTGCTTATATGTTAGGAGACTTGAGTTTTGTGTATTTAAATATCTTACCCCATGTGCTGAATTTCTTTTATTCAGTCCTCCAGAGCTACTCTACTCATGTTTATCTTACCTAACCTACTGGAGTGTGTCAGAGGGTTCTCCTTGCTCTGGATTGCCTTTGAGTTGGCCAAGAGAGAGTAACCAGCGAAGGGACTTGAGGCATTTATTCTCCAGGTCCCTTCTCTGCCTTGTTTTTTAAAATCACCTTTTTATCATTATTAAATTTACTCATTTCCTCACTACTACAGTGCTGGTGGGAATGTAAACTAGTCTAACCACTATGGAAAGCGGTGTGGAGGACCCTCAAGCGAATGAAAATGGAACTCCCATTTGACCCAGCAATTGCTCTTTTGGGAATCTACCCAAAAGAGACCTCAGTGAAGGTACGAAGGGATACCTGTGCTCGGATGTTTATGGCAGCACAATTTATATTTGCAAGGACATGTAAGCAACCTAAATGCCCCCAAATGGATGACTGGCTGAAAAAAATGTGGTGTATATACACGATGGAATATTACTCAT
Organism: Uropsilus gracilis; assembly: GCA_004024945.1. Classification (NCBI taxonomy): domain Eukaryota; kingdom Metazoa; phylum Chordata; class Mammalia; order Eulipotyphla; family Talpidae; genus Uropsilus; species Uropsilus gracilis. The sequence continues at coordinate 49,416 of PVHY01001530.1, read as the reverse complement.
CAATTAAAAATGACAAATTCGATGATTTCATAACAACATGGATTTATTTAGAATAAATCATATTAGCAGAAACAAGTCATAAAGAAAAAGAAACCAAATTTTTTCACTAATATATGGGATATAGTGAAAAAAATAAACAAAAACCTTGAGGAAAAGTCAAAACTAGCTAAGCACCAAACTGAAGCCCACAACTTTGAGCAGGAGGGAAAGGGGGGGAAGGGAGGGGAGGGTGGGGGGAGCAAATCCTTGAGATTACAATGTTGTGAAATTTATATATAAATAATTTTTTTAATTTACTCATTTCCTTACATTGTCATTCATTTTGTACAGTATTTGTTTTCTCCCCTCAGGTGTAGTCGATCCCCTTAGTTTCCCGACCACCATAGCTCCAGTGATCCATCACTGCAGTTCCTTGTGCTCTTCCCTCCCTTGTTTTAACCTTTCTCCCTCCATGCTTTACGCCTCTGATCTGTGGCCAACTTGTAAGTTTTCTAATTTTCTCCTGATACTTTGTTCAATTTCTGTACTTTATACATACAAGTGGAAACCATTTGTGTTTTCTTGATGTGGCTATTTCCTTCTCAGTCTTTTACATAGCCCTTTCTCATCGACTTCTCAATATTTTGGTGATGACACCTTGTCCTTGAAAAAATGCCCCTATCCCTGCAACTTGTGGGTCACAACCGCACCTCACTATTAAAAGGCTGTGGAAATGAAGCACCTTTTACATATTGTCTTGCTAACTGCCTCTCACTCTTAAAAATCTTGTATTAAAGCATCTTTTACATATTTTTTCTCAAATGCTTTTTCACATAGGTGGCTTTAACTTTCCCTTCAAATTACCTAATTTGAGTGTTCCTGCCATTTTTTTTCAAACCCAACACCCCAACTGATAGATTCAAACTCATCCAAACAAACCCAAAAGCTCTTCTAGGGGAGATCACACTCCAGTGATGGTATGTTAATGAGACTGCTTGTTTTTCTACTCTTTTTTGAAGCAGTTTGTTGCTGGCACAGTATTAGGTAACAATATAAGTATAAAATAGATATTTAATTAATAAGTCATGTGAATGAATCAATGGAGGGATGACTGAAAGAATGGATGAATGAATGAAGCAATTAGTAATGGGAATCATCATTTATCCATATATCCATCTTTACTAAAGGTAAAGATACTCTTTTGCTAATTGTTTTATAATTTGTAAACTAAACTGCCTGAGAAAGTTGTAGATTTTAGAAAATGAGCCTCTTCATGTACATAGTTTTACCCACTTTTCCCTTCAATGGTTAAATGGCATCATTTTCCTTAAGGCTTGTGAAGTATTTGCTTTTTCATCTTCAGACACTTGCTCTTTCAGATGAAAACTTCTCTATTAAAATTTTTAGGATGCTTTCATAGTTCAGAACTATTTTTTTCTTTTTCTTTTTGACGTATATTTAAAAAGTAAGTTTTGGTGTTAACTGTTAGTATTGTTCTTATTGAATATATGACTAAAATTTTAATATTGACATGCAGGTCACTTTGAGATGCAATGTTATATTTGTGACAAAGTAACAGGGATTTGTATATGCACATTTTTTTTGAATTAACAGTCACAGTAAACTAGACTATGACACCAAGGTCAGAAAACCCCTGGAAGACGCTACAGTATCACGGTTACAGTAGGGAAGAAACAGGTTTAATATCCTGTATAAAGCTAATTATAGTAAGAGTGATTTAATATCTTCCCAACACCTATTTTTCTTGTGCAAAACAGTAAGGATTAAATGAGGGGAGTTACTTTGGTTAACATGTGTTTAGAGAACAGTCCGAGTTGTAAGCATTGTGTTACTATTATTGATTTTTGCTTGTTTTATTAAAATCAAAATGTCTAGTACTCTTCATGAAATTTTCACTTTTGTTTACTTAAAAACATTTGAAAGTTGTAATTATAATATCCCCCTTCCTTTTTTAGTATGAATAATTTTCTTTGTAATTTTCCTTCATGTACTGAATGAATTGGGGAATCCAACATTTTCATTAAAACTGTTCTTAATCTTGAAAACAGTGATCTGGTGGGAACATTATACTTAGGATTGTCAGATTAAATACAGAGTTTGAAATATAGAGCATGAGTAATTAATTGATTCATACATATGTGCATTAATTTAGCAAATTTCATTTTATAATAATTGATATCTGCTTCAGTGTTCCTTTGCAAATTTGGTTTTGAATATTATAATCTTCCTTTTTTGATTGTTAATTTTAACATTTTCGTGGTAATATAAGTAAAAAAGCAAATTTCCTTTACTCATCCCACTGCTCAGAATTAATCCCTTAACTTTATATGAAACTTACTTGAGGTGACTATTACAAGGGTTACACTAATGTAAGAAGAGTCTGAAAGCATTGGGTTAACTTGTGCATGATTACACACTTAGTATATAGAGTCAGATATTAAACTTACAGAGTTTAATTCTACAAACCATTCTCTTACATATTATCCTATACTAATTTATTGTTCATGAGTTTTATGCAAATTTAATTGTCTTTTATTTGTCAAAACATGAAAATAGACTTCACTTGTATAGGCTATATAGTACACTTTTAAAATGTTAAGTATTTTGTTTAGATAGCAAAAATCCCAACTAATACCACAATGAATGTCTTTTTACATTAGTATCAGAGATGGGTAAACATGACTGTATGGTAAAATTATAACTGTAGATTTAATAACACAAAATCTGTGTGCACTTAAAGTTTGGGGAATAGTTCTCAGCTGTCCATTGAGAAAGTTGAATATATATGACAGTTTTAACTTATTTACTATCAGAGCTCATGTAACTAATTACTAGCAGGTGCTACCTGATATGTAGTGAGATCTCTACAGCCCTTCTTTTGTACTGATACAAAAGGAACATAACCCAAGTGGAATTGTAAGAAAATGTCAGTCAAATCTTATTTATGTGATTAATAATAGAGCAGAGTTGTGATTAATAACTAATGGTTAATCAAAATGTTGTCAGGGGTTCCTCCCAGGTGACATTTCTAATGCACCCCAACTTTGCACTTCTCAGATATCATATTCATAGCTTGTATTAGATGACAGTTGTATAGGTTATGTCAGTAACACAAAGACCCAGACCTGTAACAATTCATTAGAGAACACATTTTCTTCTTCATAAAAGTAAGGCAGGCAGAAGAGGAAAAATTTTCTTACAGAAATTTTTGAACTCTGATTGTTTCCATGTGGTACTCTTCCATTTTCATAGAATAAGGGGAAGGTACAGCGGAGAACTGAATACTATGAGGATATCCTTCTTGGGACTTGTTTTATCACTAACTTTTTTTTTTTTGAGACTAGGTCTCTCTGTTTTATCCAGGGAACCCCAGGCTCATGTTGCCCGGGGTGCCACAGATTCAAGCAATCACCAACCTCAGCCTCCCAGGTAGTTAGGATGGCATGTGCCACCACACCCAGCTATTTTTTGAGACCAGGTCTCGCTATGTTGCCCCAGGCTGGTCTCAAACACACGGACTCAAGCAATTCCTAGTCTTGACCTCACTCTGTAGACTGTGATTAAAGGCATGCACCACCATGCCTGGCCCTTACCAACATTCTTATTCCACCACCCAGCTATTGATGATATTTGCATCCTTTGGATGAAAGAGGTTTTGTAAAATTTAGTTGTGGATCTGGGTAAAAAAAGAAATGATTACTGGTAAATATGCAGTAGATGTGCCAATTATATACACATATGCACACACAAATACACACACATAACTTTATATAACCCACAATAAAATATATATTATCAGCATGATATCTGAGAATGTGCGTTTCAGCATGTCCTCTTTACTGCTTCCACTGTCATATACTTTCCACCATTGTATTTTTGGTTTACTTAGGAAATGTAGTTGTAAATTTCTGTAAAAATGCTTTTAAAATGCTGATTTGATAATTTCATCACTAACTCCCAGCAGAAAAAAAAAAATCTGGTGATATTTTTTAGTAGCCAATTAAATCTACTTGAAAAACCTTGAAGTCTTCCACTGACAGGTTTGTGTGTTGTGTGTGATGTATTCCTACTAGTTGAGTAGTAAGCAAGCAAACATCATTTAAATGTTGCTTTTCAAATAAAAGAGCATAAAGTGGAGACAAATGAATTTTTCTTTTAGACAGATGCAATCTCCACCCAGATTATAACCTTTCCTCTGACTTCCTTCTCACTCTACCCACAAGGGTGACATATAAAAGAAAAAGTATGCATAGTAGGAGACTGGGGTTGTGTTCACCTCTAAGCCAGAGACACCAGGCAGCCTCTTTATAAATGGAAAATCCAACTTCTAGCCATATGTTTAAATTGCTAATATAAGAAAACAGTACGTAGTAACCACATCCATATTAAACTGTCACAAAGCCCTTTCGCCTGTTAAGCCTACTTCATGTTGTAAGAGACATGTAGATTGGAGATGCCTCTTACCACATATTAGTTTTGTTTAGGAGGTGTTCTGACTCTAGTGATTACTTGAATTGTCTAAGACTACTGTTTAATTACATTATATGTGTATTTTTGAAAAATAAGTTAGTGAAGCATATGTGTAAAATTCTGACTGATGAGAGAATTAATAGTGCTGTGAGATATTTATCAAACTGAGCTACAAATGAAAATGAAGACAAAGGTATAATTTCTGTTTACTGAACTTGGGGTAGGACATAAAAAAAATCAAAACCTACGATCTGCTACTATACGAACCATAGCAGAAGCATCCTGTTATCTTAGAGTGACAGATCTTGAATCTTTGCTCCTGAAGGCTGTAAGTTTGAACATGGAACAATATGAAATAGCAGGGGTTAGAGTGAAAAACAGCACAAAGAGAAAGTCCTACTTTTTTCTACATTATGAAACCAAACCACCAGTGAGATGAATGATCAGAAGCTAGATTTAAAATAGCCCAATCATTTCTAAGATCTGATATCTAGCATGGCATCTTGAGCTTTACATTCCTGTTTAACTGAAAAGGGAGTATCAAGTATTGTGACATTCCAGTCACTTTATTTAAATATCCTATACCAATGCTCTAGCTCCTTTGATAACTTTCTCTTCTCACCTTGTTGACTACTACCTAAGTGGTCCAATAAAATTGTTAATAAGAGGGAAGAATCAGATGTGGAAAAGACACTTAGAGATGAAATAAAAAAATATATTTTAGCTCTTCCTTTACATTAGTTAGATAACTAATATGACAACTCTTAGATTGATCCCTTATTATATGTGTATCCAGGATATTTTAGATCTTCCTTTACATTAGTTAGATAACTAATATGACAACTCTTAGATTATTATATGTGTATCCAGGACCCAGATTCAGTTCACTTTCATACATAGTAGAGCCAAATCTACCCCTCTGGAGATAATTGTGAGGTCTTTCAGAGATGCTAATGCTACAAAGAATTGCTATTAAGACCTGTTAACATTCAAAGCAATGTGCTAAACCCTAAAATGGGACTTAGAGTTGTGATAGTACTTTGGGAGATAGACATTAGCATCTCTATCTTACAAGAGAAATCAATGAAAGCTTAAGAGTAGTTTCCAGTGACTTAGCATGGATCACTATGAAAATAAGTGATTAAGATGACATACAAAGCCAACCCAGTTGTTGATCTGCCAACTACAACCCTTACCTTGAACAAGATGTTTTATTAGCTCAGCTCCCAGGATATTTAGCTGTGTAGACAATCACGATATGCACTTGGAAGATGACAGTACCGCACTCATTATCTCTTAATTGTCATTGGAGAGGAAAAGAAGGAAGAAATACCAGGTTGACTCTCGAAGATAATTCCTTTTTAAATTTTTTTCAACTTCAGGGTTTCAGGTTTACTGAAGGCTTTTCATGTTATCACTAATTATATTAATAGATATGTGGAAACAGGGTATTAATAGTTATATGGAAACAATGTAATGGCTTCATGTAGTATTAATGCACTAATGGATGTGCCAAGCTATTATTGTCATTCAAATTGATAGGGCATTTTGTCTTTAATGGCTTTCAGTGTTCATCTCCTTGAAAAGTTTTGAGTCCATGCTCATATTTTAATATAAGTCCTTCCTGTTGGCTTGATTATTTCACAATTACAGGGAAAATGCTCTGTGACTAATGTGTTTAAAAAATAGTGATCAGTATCTTATCGAAAATAATAAGTCACAATTTTGGAGCATGTGCGTTGGCTGACTTGCAGTCGTCAAAGTAAATGAGAATTTAATTATGGGGTACATCTCGATCTGTGAATTGGAAACACCTTAGCTATATACCAAAAGAGATGGAGGAACCATAGTAATTGTTGAATTTAGTAGTCAAGTTTTACTTTTCAGGTGAAACAAGTATTTCAGAAGTGTTGCAGGATGAGACAGAGTGACAGTAAAACAGAGAATTTCTTTATTAAATTAATTCAATCTGTTAAGTTCCAGTTTCTAGCAGCTAATCTTTGAAGTATGATAATGTTGTCAACATAAGGCTATTCTCTGTCAAAATATGTCATTGAATCTATTTTTTTTGTTTTGACTCTGTCATACCATGTATTGATAATTACAGACATAATGGTTAACTGTGATACCAACAAATATTTAGACAGCTATGTTATCTTTCTCCCTCCTCACTTCCCTTTTTCTCATTTCCCAATTGAGGTTTGCATTCAAAAAACATCTTTTTCTAAGAAAAAGATCTGTGCATTGACTTGTTTTGTAAAACCTAAATTTCTTTTAAAAATTCATGCAATCATCAACTATGGCATTGTTTAGGGTATTGATAAAGGATTAATTAAAAAATTTGAAATAGTGCTCAGGTTAAACTAAATACAGGTAGATACTTACATAATTCCCCAAAATGAGAATTGAATCCATTGGAAATAAGTCTTCATAAGCCACCTATATAACTCATCTGTGAATCAATTCCCTAGTTTAGTTGACTTTCTGTAACTTTCTCATGTAATAATAAGTTTATGAAATATTATGAGTAAATACTTAATAAAATATGTGCAATTGAGTTTCCTTTGAATACATGACAATTAATAAAAACTGATTTAAAAAGATTTAAAAGCATTTCCCCCAGTGTTTGGCTTTTTCTTTCTTAATTGAATTAACATTGATGTAGCATCATATGATTTAGAGGTGTACGATTCCCTCCTTCAGGTGTTGCTATTACGTCACACCTACCACCAAGATATCCATAGTTCTCCACCTCAGTCCATTGTGTTCCATTCTCAATGTATTTTCTCTCCACTCTCTACCCCTCTAACAGCCCGGTTCTATAGTTGGATTTCTAGGGCTTATTACTGATTTGATTTTATGCGATCCTTTGGTTTGTTTCTCCTTATTCCTCATATAAGTAACACCATCTGATATTTGTTTTTCTTCTCTTAACTTAATTGAATTAATGTCCTTGTGATCAAAGATGGTTAAAAAATCTCCATGCACATTAAAAGTACATACCTCTTCTTGCTTTACTCAGTCATCTCTACCTTCACTAATGGGCATCTTGATATTCCTTCAAACAATTTAAGCTAAATTAAAAGGTTTCAAGATATGATACTGTGGTTAAATAAAATTTTAGGGAAACATTCAGCATTATCTTACATTCAATAGTTTTGTGAGTTACAGTAATGAGGAGTGAAGAAATTAGTATTTTGAGGATAACATTCAGGCATTCAATCTCTTGAGTTTATTTACAGCATCAAGGCCCCAGTTACTGAGTTGAGGTTGAAGAACTGAGGTTGAAGAATTGTCTTCTATCTGTCTAATATAAACAAATGACAAGAATTGTCTTATTAGCACCAATGTAGAAAGTAGGTGACTAGATTAGATATGTGATCTTATAAGCAGAAATTCTTCTACATTATAAACTGAAGAATATTTCTTTGCATTATGACCAGGGGATACTTGGACAGTTTCTAGTAACAGAAATAAGTATGTAAGACTGTGCTTTTAGAGACCTTAGCATTGGGTTGACAAAATCTGTAGGAGAGGTAAAAAAGTTTTAATTAGTATGATAAGCAAACTAATAGTAAATAAAGAACAGGAGTTCTAAAGATATGTTCTAGATTCTTGATATAATTTCAGACTTTCCCATATGCTTGTCTTGACCTTGAACAATTAACAGGTTAGGAACAAGAATCTATAACAGATCTATTCAGTATTCATGACTCCTTACAAGAGTGTTAGAAAAGCTGGTAGGACAAGAGCTACTCATGAGGCTATCAAGGGAGAGGTGAGTATCAAAAGGAACCATTGACATTTTAATTTAGAGACCACAAAGGTCAGGTGAACTTACCAGATTGTATATCTGAAGCCACTTTCATACAGCAAGGGGGAAGGGATTGTTTAGTTAACCCAAGAACTGCTGAAGGATTGAAGGAAGTTCTGAGGATGCTGAAACATAGAAAACAATTTGGGATGTACCTGCTTCTTCCCATACACCAACACTCCAAATATGTGTCATTGCTTTCTGTACAGAATGAATTGGGAACCCCAGGGTAAGGGGAAACTAGGAAATGTAGTTTTCAAGTCACTCTTCTCCACATAGGGCAGAGAAAGCATAAGGAAGGTATGAGGAAATGAAAAAAGTGACTAGTGCAGATATTATTTAAGATATATGAATAAACTAGTGTCAGGACATTTTGACTAAAATAAGTAGCCCTTATCTTGGACTCCCTACCCTTCCCCCCCAGCCCCCAAAACCACTTCTAAGTATTCTACTCTGTGTATATTTTCCCAACATTTCAGTACTTCCTCCTATATCTACTAGACTTCAGACTACATTCTTATCATCTTCCTGTTCAAGATCGATTATTTAAACTTCCTGAAGAGGAATTCTCCCTAGCCCAGCTAACTTTTTTTTCCATAATGCCATGCACATTTCCACTTGATTAATGTCTTTTTAAAGAGTTCTTCTTGGATCACCTGGTCAAAAACAATCCCCAACCCACACAGTCACAATCATCACAAAAACCTCATCATATTTCAGTTCTTTGCAAAGTTCTTATACTACTTGACAACAAATCTGAATTATGAAGCAATATTTAAAAATTAAAAAATAAGAATCTGTCTGTTTCTATTAAATATAAATTCCTTGTGATCAGGGATTTCACTTGCTTTATTCAGTATTTAAAGAATGTAGTTCACAAAGCTATTTCTCAAAATATATATATTTAAAAGCTTAAATGAGTTACTGCTATGGTGAGAAATATCAGTCCTGCTTTGTCTATGACAACATTAATTTCAGAAAATTAGAGTACAATCAGATATGTGAACTTAAATAGTAGCAGATGCTTTGTAAGTGCAGAATCAAAAATATAGAATCATGCAGTCAGGAGACATTTCCTTCCATTTTCATGCCAAAGAAAAGAGAAAGATTCATACGTATAAATTTGTCTTGCTTTCCAGAAGGATAGTGGAAAAACATCTCTAAGGGTTTGACAAATCCCTCAATAAAAGTATATTTTGCAGCAATATTTCAGAGGAAGTTTTCATTAATTATAGTTTCATTAATCAGAAATATATTTGATTTATTTTTGAGATTTACTAGAAAGATGGTAAACATCATATCTTATTAATGATAGAGGTATATTTACTTATGTTGGGTGGTTTTCTTGTAAAAGTATGCGTAGCATGAAGTACTGTTTCTCTTTTTATTTAATAACTATCAGCTTCAAAAAGGTCTTATGGTAACCTTGATAAAATACCTGGAGTTAGACTATTTATATTTTCACTTTTTATTTTTCACTCTTCTTTTCTCACTGATCTCCTAAATTGTTTTCATCAATCTTATTTCAGTTTGAATTTTGGATGAAATTACGTATTTCGTTTTAAATGTATTTGCCTATCCTTACACATTAGAATTTATGGATAACACAGTACATACAACACTGTTGAAAAGAACTAGGGCAGATGAATTGGGTTCTATTTCCATCTCTAATTTTCTTAAAGTTGCAACTTCAAGAAATGTATTTAACCTTTCCAAGATTAATTTTCTCATCTCTCCTATCTTAGTGTTGATGGAATAGCTGAGAAAGAAGCATACAAAACTCTGAAGAGATTCACATAACAACAATTAATGATAGTAATTAATAATATCTTGCTGTTTTATTGTTATAGAAATCACATAACAAGAGATTGATTCTCTTAAAAATTAAGTGGACAGTATAATATTATCATCTATAAGAACAATGCTATATAATAGGTCTGTACAGTATTTTTTTTTTTAATCTACCCACACGGGGTAATTCCCCATTTCTTCCTCCCCTTGTGGCTGGTAACACCCATTCTTTTTTCTTAATTTATTTATATGTAAATTTCACATCATTGTAATCCCAGGGTTTTATCCCCCCAACCTTCTCCTCCACTCCCCCCCCCTTTCCCTCCTGCCCAAAGTTGTGTGCTTCAGTTTGGTGCTTATCTTGTTTTGACTTTTCCTCAAGGCTTTTGTTTATTTTTTTCACTATATCCCATATATTAGTGAAGCCGTTTGGCTTCTGTCTTTTTCTTTCTGACTTGTTTCTGCTAATATGACTTCTTCTAAGTACAAACATGTTATCATAAAGCAACCATTCTTTTTTCTATTTCTGAGTCTTACCACTTTACATAACTCATTTAAGTGAGAATATGTGATATTCGTTTAACTGTCACTGGTTTATTTCATTTAGCATAATGTTCTCAAGTTATCCTGTTATAGTTGAAGGATATAACAGGGTTTTCATATATTTTGTGTCTCCCCAACATCTCACTGTATCTGTATACCATAACTTCATTGTCCACTATCCGTCTTTAGGCATTTAGGTTATTTCTGACTCCTGACTGTTGTGAATAAAGAGGCAATACGCATGATAGTATAAATCACTCTTTGAGTTTCCAATTTTCAATTAATTTAGACAACTACTCAGATATAGGCTTGCTGGACAATATGGTAGTTCTGCCTTTCATTTTAAAAGACTCTCCACAATGTTTTCCAACAGTAACTGTACCATTTAATCTTACTACCAAGAATACATAGGGTTTAAGTTTCCCTACATTATTACCAACTCATTATTTTTATTTTTGTAGTGCTATTGACTATTTTTATGCCTTTGTAGGAGAAATGTCTATTCAAATCTTTGCCCATTTTTTAGTTTGGTTATTGGCTAAAAGGTTTTGTTGCTATGAGTTGCAATACTTTCTTATATACTTTGAATAATAACTTCTCATTAGATGTATGTTTTGTATATATTTTCTCACATTCTGTAGGTCTGTCTTTTTTTGTGATCAGTTGTTTTGCTGTGCAGAAACGCAGTTACCAACTCTTTAATATGAACATTTTTTTTTAATCGAAGCAATATTAGTTTGTAACATATGAGTCAGGATGTTGAATACATAAATTTTTGACTAATATTATCATTTAATTTTTTTTCTAATAGAAGTAGACCTGCTCGTATGGATAGTTTAAAGACAGTAGTTAATTTGAAAGGAGAATTTTACATATAATCATTATGTACATATATACATAAAGTGCTGTGGATAACAGAAATGTTATTTTATAATATTGTCTTTTTTGTTCTGAAATAATAACATATTTCCATTATTTCTGAGTACATTTGATGAAACTGAGTCAAAGAAAAGTTATAGTAAATCTAAAATATTTGATTCCAGTTTTTCTAACTCCAAATACCAGACTCCATAGTACCCATTGCTGCTGTCTTGTAGAAAGTGTTATATAGAGTGATAAATATATATATTTATATATAAACATAATATATATATAAATTTATATATAATAAAATATAAAATATATTTTATATATTTACATATAATGCACATATAATTTCAAAAATATATTTAGATAAACTTACATGAATTTATATGTAAATATATAAAATATATATAGAGTATAAATATATGTTTTGCAAATGGTTTAATACTCATTAAACAGTAATACTGGACCATTCCAAGTTTAGACCATATAATATGAATGTGTCAGGGAGAGAAAGTTTGAAAATCAGAGTAACTTTATGAGAGTAACCACCTGTAACCATAAGCCAAACTGTTCTTCAGATTCTCTGTCTGGCTCTTGGTTTCAGAGCTTGTGTCTGTGTGTGTGCATGTATTTGCTTACAGGCTATAGGGAGAAATATTGTAGAAAAATTACAAACTTTTGAAAATTTGAAAGCTTTGGAAATAAACTCTTGAGTTTGCTATCTTCCTGGAAAGTAGATCTAGGCTAATGCCCTTACACTGGCATTCAGCTCCAGTTAAACACAGTATCCATGATTCACCCGAGTAATTCATATCAGTATAAGTTCAATATACATTTTCTATTTGCATGTAGCCAAGTTGATTCTGTAGACATGAGTTTGCCACCCTCTACTTGATTTAGTGTCATCCTATCTTTCTATTTTTTTCAGGTGACCAGGGTAAAAGCTGTCACATCAATGTGTCATCAATATGACTAACTCCATCTAAAAGTATTAACTACAATCAAACTAATTACCTACAATCAAACTAATTACCATTACCTTCTCTACTTCTAGACTGAGTTGCCACCATGTGTGGCCTGATAGCATATATAGCACCCTAACTGCTCTACCTGCCTTCATCCTAGCCCTCTGCAGTATTATCAACACAGATTCTAGAATAATGATTTTCAGTTATAAACCATGGCATTCCAGTTCTATTTACAAAGCCCTACAATGGTTTTTGGTCTTTATCCTACCCTCCACAAAGCCAAAGTTCTTACAACACTTTACAAGGTATACCAATTCTGTTTCTTGTTTTCTTTTGTATCTGTATATCTCTCCATAATGTGACTCTCTATAATGGTGTGTATTAGTTCTATACATCTGCCGCATGTTTCTCTTAACACCAAACATGATTCTGACTAGGAGTATTTGCAATTTCCTTTGCTTTTATTTACTTATTCCTCAAATATTCATAAAGCATGTTTTGTTACAATTTCTTCAAAAAAAGTAGCTTGCTCTATCTGTAAAATAATTTATGAGAAATGCATACTATGCGTACTGTTTTGTTTTTGGTATGAGGAAGTTTTCTGTTTGATATGGGCAGTAATATAGAAAGGTCTCTGAGATGTACTGTTCAGTTCTGTTATTTTTAATCAGAGGTGAAGAAAAAATATATAACATTCTAACATTTTAAGAAAATGAGTTGCACATTTTATTATCTTATACATATATTAGAAAAGACACCAGAGGAATTTTAAAGAGCACTAATCATCTGATTATTTCTCAGAGAAACAATAACATTGGACAGGTATCGGGCAGGTGGGATGGAGACATTTGGCTCCATTAATTAAAAAAAAAACCCAAAAAACGAAATGTAAAATGTCATGCCCCTTATTTAAAAATTCTCTAGTCAGCCTGGTTAAAGCAGTAATTCTCTAGTCTCCTTATAATGTTTTAATTTTCCTCACTAGATGTTACTGTCAACTGATAATAAAATAACAAAGTAAATATTGCCTTTCACTAGTATGTGAGCTTTAGGAGGGAAAAGTCTTTTTCTGTTATGCTACTTACTTTATACTTACACCCCAAATAATGTCCAGGTCATGTAGGTGCGACTTAAACATAATTTAGTAAGAAGTTAAATGCAAAATGAGAATGAAGATCTAATTGATTGCATTGTCATGAAGGCTAAATGAAGTAGCATACAGGAATTCATTGACAAAGAACATTTGTTTAATAGATGTTGCTACAATACTTACCTTAAAGTTCAAACTGTCTTGTGATGGCCAATGTAAACACTAACAATGCCAGAAAAGAATCAAGCAGAACATCCATTTTCTCAGTCATCAGTATAAAAATAAAACAGGTCAGGAAATCCAAGTTGGGTTATCTTCCAGGGCTGAGTTTTATATTTTCTTAAGAAAACATCTTCCTTTAATGATAAGAAACCCTGCCCTTGCAAATCTCTTGCCCACCTTTGTCAGTATAGGAACCTCTTTTTCCTTTCTCCTTTCATAATAAACCTGTTATTTTAAAATGTAAAGAAAAAAAATTCTACTCTAGACACGGGATTTCTTATTTATCTGTCAAAAGCATTGCTCTCTCTCAGAATGTAAACACTGAAGCTCTTTTTCTAGAATTAGAATTTAGGTTAAAAAATAAATACTGAAGATGGTCTCCAGATGACTCTCAAAAAGCTTCCCATACCACACTTCTCTCTAAGAAGTAAGAGCTATTTGTGGCCTTATAATTTGCTTCACAACAGCAGAATATGGTAAGAGTGACATTGTGCCAGTTCTGAGTTTAGCCTATAAAAATGGGAGGACTTCTGATTTTGTTCTCCTGGAAGCCAATCTTCTATCCAAAAAACCCAAAAAAAACAAACAAACAAACAAAAAACACCTCAATTTATTGTACTCAGTGAGAGGCTATGTGGAAAAAGATTGTGAGTGAGAAGTCATGTTCAAGTGTCATGGCTCCTTGTCTGGCTGATATCTCCAGTTTCTCAGACATGTGAGGGAGGTTTTTTGTTATTGCAGACCTGGTCAAGCTCATAGTAGCGTGAAGTCATGTGAGTGATCCCAAGTAAAGGGTAAATTCAAGAGAACCACTGAGCTGAAGTCAGCACACCTATAGAATTATGAAAAATATTCAAGTGTCATTATTTCAGGTTATGATATATGACTTTTTATGAAGCAAAAAGCAACAGAAAAAAATAACAGTACATTCTGAAGGTACAGACAGGATGGAGCTGAGAATGTGAGTACAGTCACTTTGCATATAGAAGGTGAGACCTGATAGCCAAACTTCTTCATTAGAATTTCTCTTAGTGAAGGATAATCCTCAGACTTTGTATAATATAAAGAATACTGTTTACAGTAGTCAGGATATGGAGCCAACCCGAATGCCCCAAAACTTATGAATGGTTGAAAAAAATAGGATATAGGTATATTTACACAATGGAATATTATCCTGCTGTCAAAGGCAACAAATATGAAGCACTTGTGATAACATGGATGGACCTAGAGGGGAATCATTAGCAGAAATATGTCAGGAGATAAAAAACAAACCATATGGTCTCACCAATTGATGGGAGACAGAAATAGCAAACAAAAGGACAAGAAAAAGTGAAAATAAGCTGACAACAGAACTGGGGCAAGCAGTCAAACAGTTACGGAAAAGGAGGGGGTAGAAAGGGAGGGGTAATAGAAATCAGGAAAGAGGAGCACAAGAAGATCAAGATGAGGGTTCATGGGTGATGGGGCAGATAGCCTGGGGAAATACAATGATGTAATATAATTATAAATGTTTATATATGCACACATGCACACATATAAACAAAAATATGTAAACAACAAAATTATATATATATATATATAAAGAATATCCTCTAAAATTTGGTGTAGCGGTACAAGTAATATAAGTCATGATGCCATCTTCTCATTTTCAAAATATACACTTTATTAAGTAGACTTTATTTGACATCTGCATTATGAAAATTAAATGATAAAATCCAAGTGACCTTTACTATTTTGCATGGGACTGCTCTCATCAGCTTATCTTGGTTTTTGAAAAGGTCATCATCAGTTGTACTTACTATGAGACCAGTTAATAATATATTACTATTTGCTTTGTAAGCCAAGTAATTATCCACAAATCAAAACACATAAACATGAAAATAGAGCTTAGTATTATGTGAATGCAACTTGCGCAGGATGGGTGGGCTATTTTGGGGTAGGTTTTTGCCTGACAGAAAAGTCTGGATAATGGGCATAGAATGCTACCTCTTTTGATGCATACACCATATTGAACTCACTTATATAGTTGGGTAGTGGGGGTTGGAGAGGTGTGGGGTTGGACTATATCTCTGACAGCTTAGATTTGTGTGCAAGTTCTAACATTGATTGTATGACTAGAAAGAAACTCCTTGGTCTTTTTTGAGTTTAATTTCCTATCTACAAATGTGGAGAAAGCTCCTTCACAGGCCTAACAATAGACCGTGAAAATCAATAACAATACTGTTCAGAGTGGGACCTGCAAGGTTATTTATTTCAAAACTTGTTCCATACTAATGAATGTTCTTTGTTCTTGAAAGTTATCTCAATCTGATTTTATTGATTTTATAGAAACTATGGGTACGTGTATGTACTGTGGGCACTCATATGTGTGAGCTGTGGTAGTGGTAGTAAACAGAGCTGAGGTAAAACCCCAGCACCAATTGCTAGTTGAACCTAAGCTGAGCTTAGAATTGCCACTCTCCTCTGAGTCTCAATTTTCTCAGTTGAAATTGGGATACTCTTCAAAGAGTGATAGGATTTAACTGGGATATCGTAAACCACTAAATACTCAGTCCTTTCTCTCCCTTTCTTTTCAGTCCATGTCTTAGCAAATTAACCTCTACAAACTGCAGAGTTGCGACCTCAAAGACCTTTGCTGGGCTTCAGTTATAGAAACCACTTACAGAAATTTGTAGAGCAGGACAACAGAGACCAGATTATCTGCACTCCTCTCATCTTTTAGTCAGTTCAAAACTCCCGACAGAAACATATCACTACTGTCCCAGTTCTCACTGGTCTCTACGCACTAGTTTCTCTTCCTGTTTCTTTGGGGTTTCAGGATAAAGGGTTTCTCACCATCTTTAGGGCCTCATAATCCTTTGTTGGTACTATGAACTCTTTACATTTCTTCAAATTTGTAGACTGACTTTATAAATCCTTAGGGAAACTCTGTTTTCCTGACAAGACCTTAAAAGTCTCAAAGGCTGACTACTAATCTCTGAAAGCTGTTAGGGAATACTATCATAATAATTTTAATCATATTGGTAAAAAGAAATACGACCTTTCTGAACCTTTCTTTCTAGTTATTTTCTTTCTTGTTGGTTTGTTTGTGTGGGAAAAGCATGAGATACCTGAAATCATTGGGGGGTAAAAAAAGAGTCATATTTGTTCAACACAGCTGGATAGCAGAGGAGACACATTGGGCATTTGTCTCGAAGGAACAAGAGAACTGTTCATCACAGGACATCCTTGATCATCACTATGAATGATTTGTGAATTCACATAAATTCAGTATATGTGCTGCTGAAGTGAGCGCAGAATTCACATAAATTCAATAAAATGCAGGAATTCAATAAAAATGCACACTGCAATAGTTTGATTCAAAACCCAAGTTCCCATTTTAGCCATATCAGCACTAGTTTGGGGATCTAAACAGAGCAGTACTATGAGCCTAACCTCTCTTCATACACATACACCGGTGTGCATGACTGGTGAAATGTATTTATTGTTTTTGACCTTTATGGACAGCTTTACATTTCTTTGAGTCTTTTCTTAAATTCCCCTAAACATAAGTGTTCTGAAAATAGTAATTGTCTTCATAAACCCTTTCCCATTTGCCAGGTAGAAATAGAAATTTGGATAACCCATTTGCAAATAAATAAGTACAATATTTAATTTGCAGGTTTATAGGTAGCAAGATGTGTAGTTAGCTAGTTAGACAGGAAAACTGGTCAGGTTGTAGTAAAATGGTATATCTTCTCTATAAATATTTTGCATTTTATTTTAATTCCTATGACTTTCCATTACAACACTCTTAAGAAAGAAACAAATTTCCTATCTCTGTTCAAAAATTTTCCAGGCTGCTAGATTGGTATTGGCATGGGTTATTCAGTGTTTTCTTTGGGGGTATAATTTTAAACTCCCCAATTTTCCCCAAAGCCCCCATTAAATATCATCAAAAACACTTTATTTTGATCCAGTCATATCTTGTCTCCTTTCTTTTGTTTGTATCTGAAGTGGAGCACACATCTTGTTTAACAGAGACCATGGGGAAGTGAATTCACTTATTGATTGGCATTATCAAGCAGTCATACAGACACTATAGCAGGTAAAATCGCTTTTTTGTGTGTTGTCTGCCAAACTTTAACAAGGAAAGTGATGTGCTTTTGCCAGGCAGGGCTACTATGTAATGGGTCTTAAGAATCCTGCAAACGTTAATGGTGTTAGATCAATAATATTACTACCACAGGTAAAATGCTATTACATATATTATTAAGACATTGCTCAAAAGGGAGTGACTCAAAGGGCTTAGAGAATATGAGTAATTGCTGTATCATTGGTAAACTGAAATTCTAATGGAAGTTTTGTCGTGTAACATGCTGTGTATATTATATTTTTTTTCTGCAGAATTCCATAGAGTGGTTTTACATTAATGCATGTATGGACTCCAACTTCTCCATCAGTCTTATCTTCCTTCTAAATATGAGCCAATTAAGAATGTAGAATATACTATTTTTCTATTCATTATTTTTCCTCAAAATCTCTCATGAAATGAAAGGCAAACAGCAGGAAAAGCACTCCTTAAAGGTTTTCATTTTTTTTTAATATTTAATATATTGATTAAATAAAGTTTGCCTTAGTATCTTCATACAAGCAGAGATGTTAGTTCCAGAGAGTGGTGCCAATTGCTACAAAAACATCTTTGTTTACTAATTAAATCCAGAGATAAGAAAATATGTTCTCTCAGTGATATTAGTAAACCATGAGCTAGACTGCTTCAGTGGGTTAAAAGAATGTTACTCAAAGTCTCTTGTTTAAGTTAGATGATGGATCCAAATCCTGTCACTCTTATTCCAACTCTTTACATAGCTATTCATTTTATTGCTTTAAATATTTACCATTGGATTTGGCGTGTGGTTTGTAAGTTCTGTCTTGTTGGGGGAAAAGAAGGGAGGAACGGGTTGAGAGAGGGAGCAAGAGAGGCAGGGAAGGAGAAACAGATTTAATAGGGAGAAAAAAATTCACTTAGTCACAAATATGAAAACAGACCATTTGTGGGAGAAAATGTCTTACGGGTTTTCAGGAAGAATCTTTTCCCCATAACTTACATTCAGTTCTATTTCTAGCTCAAGTAACTTGAACACTGTATTCCTGGTATCAATTTTAGCTTGTGCAAAATACAGCTGTCTAATTACTAACCAAGAGGGAAAAATAGATTTTTTTTCCTTCAAATTTCTGATGATCTCCATTGGTTTCTAATCCTGTCACATCTTTATTTTAAAAAGTACATCCCTTTTGTCTTCCCTAATAATTGGATGATTTTGTTATTAGAATAGAATCCTATTTGAATATTCTAAATTATGGAGCTTACAATACAGAAGAGTACACTGATGGTTGGTAAAAAAGAGAAATGATTTTTTGACTGTTTAGAACTCTCGTTCTATAAAATATCAATGTAGATGTATTTCTGTTCTGACTACAAGCCAGACAGGAGTATGAAGGGGTAAATTTTTTCAGGAATTAGGTAGTACCTAAATCTGGCCGTGAACACCTTCTGGACTCAGCTTTCAGACTGATCAGCTGATTCATATACACACCTATGTAAGGTAAGGCTACTCCCCAGAAAGAATTCTAGGTGCCCTACAGAGATGATCAACTCGAAGAGGAGGACAAATATTTCAGGTGCAAACAAGACAGGTCAAAAATCAAAGTACTGACTTTTGGAATGTGGCAGTGGCATCAGGTAAAGTTAGAGAAGGGGAGATGGCCGGTCACTCAGTCTTTAAATAGGCTGTCTGAATTGTTGATCAGTTGAAATGATGAAGGTTGTCAGGGTAAACATATATTTAGATAGTCTTTGTGTGACTGCTGGAGTACATCATCCCTGGGGGAATTTAAGGATATTTAAAGATAGAGGGGAGGATCATGCACTCCATATATCTGTATTTATACTTGTCTCCATATTTATGTATGTCAACTTAGTCCATATCAAAATTTTTTTCTGAGAATAGAAAATACATATAATTTAAATGAGACAAGACAGTAGGACTTGGTGATGATCAAAACTAGGAGGATTATTAATATATTAGAGGGGAAATTATTAAGAATGGTGGCTTAGATTTATCAGATTTTACCTTGACATCCACTAGCCATCAAGGTTTAAGGGATTCAGGATTACAGGGTTTTAGGCATGAAATGAAAGGATAAGACCAAGTCACTAGGACACTCTAAAGTTTTGAATTCTGTTAAGAAATTGATTCAAAGATTAAAAATATCAAATAATATACTGTTTTAAAAATGCCTTTCTTGAATATTGGGATATACTTAAAAATTAATGATTTTTATGGTCAAGGCACATGTGAGTAATTTCCCTTAATTCTCTGTAAGGTCTGTGACATAGATTTCAGTAATACACTCATTTTAAATGGGGCAAATCAATCCCAATGAAGAAATTAGGTTTATGGATCAATCAAGGACCACGAAATCACCTAATTCACCTATTCTTGTTTTAAAAATAGCAGTCTTATATTTTTGAAATAATGGATATCTGCTTGAACTGACTAATATATTTATAAATTGATACACACTGCTTATTTCTCTAAAGGAATTCAGAGTAGTATCTGGAGAATGAATGTTCTTGCTCCTCTGTACTCCACATGGGCCATTTTGGAACCAATAATGCATTTAAGTGTTAGTAATTATTAAGTGTGTCCAGGGACAATTGCCATTTCACACAATGACTCTCTTTATACTATCTTCTAAATGTTGCTAGTCTCATTACTTTAATTATTTTTGTAATTGATTCCTAAATTTTGCCACTAGGTAATTTAATGAATGATTTCGTTGATAACTTCATGTTGTTAAATTACTTTTAAAATAATCTTTCAGTTTAGGTAAATAAAAATTTGGGTTTGAATTTTTTGGTTAACTGTTATGACATTTGTATCCAGAGTACAAGAATGGCCCTTGGGGGCTATTCTGTTATTGTAAAGTAGATAGCATTAAAAGAACTCTGAGCATTGATCAAGTGGAACAGTTCTCCAGTGATTAAAGCTTCAGTGAAGATAATTCTCTATTCTTCCTCTGATGGGTAAAAGGGAGAGCAGAGATAATTACAGTCCAGGAGTGATCCTAACCATTAATTAGCTGCTGCTTCTAAGTAGGTTTGTATTTGGGAGGAGGGGACGAATAGCCAGTGTTTTCTTTTTAAAGCCTGTTTCCAATCTTGTCACTCCTTCGCTTATGTCCTTTGAATGAGTTGCTGTTGAACCACAGATGAAGTTGATATGCTTAGTTACCTTATATGGCTGTCTTGTCTAGCCCATGCCTACCTCTCTGCACCGTTGCTCTCTGTTTTGCATTACTCGTTCAGTACCTCTTTTATAATACTAACCTTTTCTACTAACCGGTATTTGTATTAATGTTGTCACTCTCTGGAAATCCCTTTCCACTTGTTCTCACTGAATATTTGTCCTTTCAAAGTGATATCATCTTGACCGCTCACATAATGCCAGATTCCCTTATTAATCTCTAAAAACTACACATTTCTCATTTGTAGCCACTAGAGTTAGACCTTTCTTTTTGTGTGTGTAGCTACTTGACTAAGCTCCTGTTAGACTGTGAGAGCTGTGGGAGCAATGACTAGTCTGTTACCAGTCACCAGTCATTCCAGCAATTATCATAAAACAGAACACATAGTGATTACTCAAGAGATTCATGTGATAAATGGATGAATGAGTGAACACAGTGTTTGGCTCTTTCAAGAAATGTGAAGTATAATAACTGTAATCTGGTTGAATTGAAGGTTAATATATGCTTTAGAGACAGAAACACTTGTGTTTAGACAATGCCTCTTCAATTGACAGTTGACAATTGTCTCATTTGTATGGGGGGGATATAACCAAATGGAGCAATTTTGAGGATTAAAGGAGTTAATTTTGTCATTGTGCTTCAGCTAAATTTAGATAATTAAGTGAAACAAATAACTCGTTGACTGTTTCATTCAATAAGTATTTATTAAACACACACACACACACACACACACACACACACACATATATATATATATATATATATATATATATATAGGTGCTCTATGCTGTGAGTTTTAAAGTGAACTTGTCAAAACTACTTGCCTTTTTAATGTTTTTCTTTTTAAAACTGTACTAACTGTGATATCACCATAACCACCAGAAAAATAAAAGAAATCCATGAACCATGTTGGGGGTCACATAAATCTGTAACATCTTAAATGCAAATGCATGATAGACTCTTTCCTCTTATGCCTTTATTGTAGTGATGAAATTATTATTATATTTTAATTTTTAACAACTTGGGACTTAACACCTTGGGAAAGAACTGAGGTATACAAACTATAAAATATTGTTTTGACTCTGAATTATTATATTGAAATGACCCTCTAGAAATTTACCAAAGAAAGCAAAAAATTCCTTAGCAAAGACAGTGTTGTTTATCTAGTTTCCCTTTATTGGATAACTGTTCTGTGTTTCAGGAGCTTCTCCTATAGAGAGAGGAAAAATGATGAGTAATATAAATCATTTCAAACAGGTACTAAAAATTGCAATGACCCAGATTTATAGCACAGAAATAAGAACTACACAGAGATGGATAGAAGTTCAGCTTCGAGTCTGAGGTAGTTGATGTGGTCATAAGTGTTCTTAGTAGAAGAAGAGGGTCTGTGTGGTGAGAGCACAATGGGATTTGAGGTACATATATTAAGGTGAACCCTGCAAACTCTAGAATTGGACTTACAGCAAATACATATTTTTTTGAAGATCAAATGATTTTGTTATATGAACCCTATCCTGTGTTTTTGGAACACTATGACATCATTCATATAACTATCTAAAGGTAGTAGAAAGTTGCTATAAAAATGGTTTTGCTACTATATGAGACATGGAAAAGATACTCAAATATCCATGAAGAAAAGTCAAAACAAGCCAACAACCAAATTGAAGTATACAATTTGGGGGTGGGGGGCAGGGTGGGAATGGTCGGGGAGGGAACCCTAGAAATCACAGAGATGTGAAGTTTATATATAAATAAATTACTTTAAAAAAACCTTTAAAATGAAAACAAGAAATCTACATTTTAACAACTGGATTGATTATACAAGACATTTACTGTCTAACCAAAACCACCAGTTGTCCTAACAGTCATGTTTCTCTGCACTAGAACATCACAACTACAGCAGTAGATATACCTCCATGTTTTGAATCACTGAAAAACTATCAAAACTAAAATGTAGCAAAAAAAAGTCCAAGTTGCTTAAAAATGTTTTATGAAATATATAAAATGAACTATTTTATATATTTTAAATATGCTTGCCAAAATATGATTGCAAAATAACATAAATATAGAAGACTTTTACAACTTTATAAATTCAATAGTTGTATTAATTTTGCTCTTAAAATTTTAGCTCAATAGCTTCCTTTTAAATAATTAATATTACTGCTTTTTTTCTTAAATTTTAAACACTGTTTGAACTTAACCTTTTAAAAATTTAAAGTCATCCATTAGTCTCTGTAAAAATCTTTTCTTGTAATTATATCATTTGCAGTAACATTAATCTAACTTGAAAGCATGTTAATCTTCACACTACCTCCTGATGTTTCTTTCCTCTATCATTCTACCTTCATTACTTCATTAAGGCAATGTCATGACAAATTACAAGGTAACTCAGAACATGGATAGTCCTACTGTGCTCTCACCAATGTCTAAACTATGTAGTGTTAATGAGTTGTTTGCTTCTTTTCTCAGTAGTTCTTTCAAGATCTAGCTATTTGTTCTGCGGGGTGTTGTGTAGCAGATACAAAAAACTCATCTCTAGACATTCTGTATGTATTTTGACTTTTTAGTAAATCATTAACAGAAAGGAGGTAACGTGGATTTGGAATTGGTCCAGAGAAGATAAATTAAGGTCAAGTCAATATTAAGTACCTATAGTAACTAAGTGGAATTTCTGAACAGTTGGAGTCTGGGCAGTAAAATAGTGATAGTCACCACCGTAAACTAACATGAACTCACAAGTTAAAGCCAGTTCATACTAATTTTATTAAGATTTTTGTACAGTCTTTCCCTAATTAGTGTTTTTGCAGTCTTCACTGCATAATTGACTTGTTAGTCATGGAAACAGAGATGACTTCAGAGTCGATCGTATATCATGGTTAAGCTTCACTGATACTGTTAGAGGTGGAGAGAATTCAGGCAATCAAGATAGGAAAAAGTATGTTGAGATATATATATATATATATATATATATATATATATATATATATATATATATATATATGCAGTAGGTATATGGATTTAAATTTACTGTTAGAAAGAATGGTTTTATTTGACTAACCTGACATTATCATGCATTGTACTATGTAGAGAAAGAAGAATATATAGGCCCAAATGATGAAAGGAATAGACCCACTTATGCCATAGTATTCATCACACTGGGCTTCCAGAGCCTTATGATTTCCGTAGTAGCATCTAAGCAGTCATGGTGGTCCAGAGCAATACCTGGTTGCAGGGCTCCCAATTCAACATTGTCCTCTTTGCCAGGGCTCTTAATTTTTATCTGCTTCATATATGGATTGGCGTAAAATTGCTACTGAAGTTTAAATTCATTGGCCTCCAAAATGTTAGGTGTTTTAAGAAAATTTAGAAAATCATATGAATTTAGTCATAAAATTTTAATAGGGTGGAATGCAGGATGTAACTCATGGCAACTTTGATTTATAAAGCCAAGTCCTCTCCAGTGTTAATAAAATTAGATATTTTCAGTTTTTCATATCAGGGAATAAGATCAGAGGCAGGGAGAGATTTATCTTTGTACAGTGAGCCCCAGTACTCTTCATAAACACTGAGGGTATTTGGAAAATTGCAAGCAATCTTTCACTTAGTAATCTGAGAGGACACTGATGTTCCCCTTTTTATATAAGGATTATCAAGGGTAAGGTACCTCCGAAGCAAATGAAGGTACATCTGTAGTTGGCAGAATATCTGCACAAAGTGAGTGGAATTATACTTAATAAAATGAGCTTTGTGGTCAAATGAAAAGAGTTTAGATCTTATTCTCATTGTGTATTAATTGCATGAATATAGAATTACTCACTCCTTAAGCCTCAATTTCCTTTCCTATACAGGTAATAACTGTCGTGTAGGATTAGAAGTTAGAAGTTCATGTTAATAAAAAATAACCTAATATCGTGACTGAAAAATAAACACCAGCTTGGCAGAATATACTTCAGTATTTGCTCCCACACCCGTAAATGTAAATCCCAGTACTTAACTTAAAATTATAACAGACAGAGGTGCAAACCATATTCATTGATTTTCTACATATGATGCTGTTAAATTGCAAGCAATGTACTTGTTGAACAATACGTGAATATATTTGTTACTTATATTGCATATATTTTAATATATCTTACTGCTAACATAGATACTTTATCAAACGAAGTAAAATGCCTAGTTTCATGTTGTAATAGAACACAGGTGGGTTAAAAATTAACCATCAGCCTATAAACTACAGAACCTACAGAATCCCATAAAAGACTGAGGTGGCTCAGACATAAACCCAAAGCAATAAAAAAAATATCCCCACTTAGATACTGACTCACTGGCAAAATCAAGTATATAGGACCAAGGCCAAAATTATGTGGAAAGAGGCTATATAAACCTGTAGATGTGAAGAAGATAGAATGAAGGGACTTGTAATATATTTACAAACAACCTACCACTGAAAAAGGGGAATGATTCCTGCTTTATAAGTTTTTGAAGATTAGGCAAAATAATGCCTAAAAAGATACTGAGAACAGGACATGACTTGGGGTAGCTTTTATTAAACTCTTACATTAAGTTGATATTGATGAGACATTGAAAATATTTTATCTGGAAAAGAGAAAACAAATGGAAAGTAAAAATTGCCTCCCTTTGCTTAAAGAATGATCATTCTTAAAAATGCCCTAACCTCTGAAATTTCTGGTGTTGATATATGTAAGCCTACAGAGTTGAGAAAAAAAATTGAAAATTGATACCATAAAACATAGCCTATAAATACAACATAAATGCTTGTTTTAACATGAGTTATTTTTAATACTGTGATCAAGGTCCTATGCTGGAGACAAAGAATGCATTTAAATGAATCTAGAACTTATTTTCCTCCCTTCAATGTAACTGCAATACAAATTAGAAAATGACCTTTTTAAAAAGGAATAGCAGAACATATCACTCATTACAGAGGAGATTTATAAAGGAGAAACAATTAGGGCAAGAAGTAACAGACAGCTGCAGAGTCCTGTCTATCCATCTTTACCTATCTTTCACCTCCTCCCTTGAGCAGATGCTTGGAACACAGGAAAGATTGAAGGTAAAACAATGACTAATTCCTTGTTGCTATTGTCCTGGTGAGTTACAAAAACAAAGAAAAACCCAGGAAAAATAGAATTACAGTGTAGAGACCACTGTGCCCTTTACTTTCAAATATGGAGAAACAGCAAAGTAAGGGAACCATTTGCTAGGTACTAAACTATTCATGAATAAAGCCAATACCTTTCAATTTTCCCATCTAGGAACTTGACAGATGTGGTCAAAAGCCAATATGCAGTGCTCCTTTCTGAGCAAGAAGCATCAAATTAAATGTAAACCCCAGCCTGCAATAATAGAATATTAACATCTGACTCAGACCTGCAAAAACTGATCCATTGCGGTACCTGACCTCAATGTGGACAGCAGCTCATATATTATAGACACATAGATTAAGCTTCGAGGTATTTATTTTCAGAATTTTTTGTGATTATTCCAGTGGCCCTCTTTTACATGCCACTTCTGCAAATTTGCCCTCCCTTAACTGATAGTTACGAAAAATGAGTTGTGAACTTATCTTTTCTAAGGAATTAGATCAGTAATCCTCTTTCAATGTCGCCTGAATGAATTTTCCTTCATACTGTGAAATAACTAGTCATAAAGAACTGATTTGTAATCTCCTAAATAATAAATTCTTGTCCAAAAAGTGCTTTTAGAAGCAAAAGTATATATAGTTTGTGTACTATAAAAAATTATGTTGGGGTTGGTAGTAAAGTCCTTGGTTGGGATAGGCACTGATGTCAGATTACTAACGAAAATCATAAGTCAAAATTTTTTATTCTAGTATGAGTAACAATGATACATGTATTATTTGGGATTCATAGGTTTTGCTATGCATTATACAATACCTGAGAAATATCTCCCTACGCAAAACTCCATTAAAATTAATGATGCAAGGAAGCGGCCTCATAAAATTATGCACTCATATTCTCATAAAGAGCAATGGCAATTGTGAGCATGTTTACCAGTAAGTTTCTGGGGTATAACTTAAGACACTGTATCAATAGGGATTTTTTTAGTGACTCTCTATGCAGCATACCTGATGCTAAAATTTTCCTTGTGTGTATTAATTTTCTGCATCACAATATAAATTCTATCATTTTAATATGACATACACATGGCAAACATACATTTGGTCTTATAACAATCTATACATTCATTCAATAATTACTGGATGACTGTTTAAATTTTCTACTGAGTATTTGACTCTTCATCAAATACTCAAAATTCCTACAATGGTAACAGTGGAGAACTCATTTAAAACTCTAACCCAGAGTAAGAGTTTTTCTCTCTCATCTTTTAGGAAAATGGGAAATGGAATTTGAATAAGTGTTTGTCATTAGTACTGAAAGAATTTAAATCTGAACACTAACCATTTATCAATTTTTTGATAAATTTTGATCCTGAAGGTAAGGGAAAAGTATTTAATGTCTATTCTGAATTCCTAATGCAAGACTCAGTGAATTATGAATTTAATAGAAAAGTGGCTTTCTGCAAAGATTTTTAAGGTGATCCCTCAAAATTAAGTCCATGTATGATGGAGGAAGGCAGAATAATGAAATCATCTCTCCTGATCGTGAAATTTGAAATGCAAAATCACAAAGCAACAGCTGAAATAGTGCTTTTCTACAGAGACTGTTGAATTGATTTGATTTAATGTTAAAAGCTATTTATATTAGATACATATGATTAATTTTGATTAGAAAAATTCAGATCAGATTAGCTAACTTTTACTTAAAACCTTACTATCTAAAGCCATTTATTGGTCAGTGGAGATACCAACAAAAATACATAATTTCTTGCCTTAAAGGCTTACTTGCATTCTCACAGTAAGTCACACAAAAAACAATATTCTCAAAAATCTGTTCCAGTGTTTCTGGGAAACAAAGTCATGTATTTGGGGTCATCTTTTCAAAAATGTAACTCGAAAGAGTTTCCAAAGATTCTTCTTGTTCTCTATGGAGTTCTAGTAAGTCTAGATGGTAGCTAACAGAATCACTCAGATAAACTATTAATCAGTTTGAAAGCATGCCAAAATAACAATGTTTAAAATTCTGCTGAATTACATTTAGTTCATGACTGGGAAACATGATATTGGTTATTTTTATTTTTGCATATTAGTTTTTCATCCCTCTACCATAAAATGGAGACCTTTACTAATAATGATGTTAATTCGTCTCTAGACCTTTACTAATAATGATGTTAATTTGTCTCTAGAATGTGTGATATAAAGGGGATGGTGTGCCATAAACAGGTAGACACTAAAGATTTTCATTGTAACTCCTGGTAACTGGCATGTACTAGGCATAAATAGACTTTTCTTACAAGGAACTCAACTGAAGAAAACAATCCTTATGTGGATAAGTGACACTATCCTTGTGGATAGTGACAGAATCATGACATAATGTATATGCTGCTCATCGCCAAAGCACGCCTTCAATCTCTTGCTCCCTATTCCTTCTGGTGTCTGCAATAATGAAAATTACTATTAAGTAGATCAGATATTTAGTGTGAACTTAGAAGCAGTAAATAAATTTGTCATCTAATGTTTCCTAATAAGACCCACCAGTCAATGGGGAGTATGTTTACTCATGGTCTTTTTCTACATCTCAGATGAGATAGAGAGAGAGAAGGGGCAGAAACTGGAGACTGGGTAGAGCCAGGTCAAGGTCAAGAACATGTAATTCTGTTTAATTTTTTTATCTTCTCATTGTGACCTTATGGTCATTTCCTTTCAGTTTTGACTCAAAAGTGTGCCATTGTCCTGGTCACCAATTGCTTCTGCTTTTAAGGGCCTATATCTTACATTTTATTCACTAATAAAAATATCTAGAAAAAAGAAAAATGAGGATAGCTATCATCTTAGAAAACCTCCAGTTTCACACTTTACATTCAGTATCCAGACAGACGCCACATGAGCAACCTTAGCTAATAGATGGGGAGGTCACAGACTTCACCAAAATTTTTTTGTTGTCTGGGCTCAGAAATTTGTAATTTGAAAGTGACCTAAGTAAGAGATTATAATAATCAGGTGAGATTTGTTATTGTTAGTTGAAAAAATAATCTCAAGGGAATTTTCCCAAGTGAATCAGTCAATCTCATGAGCTAACATGACATAGGATTCCATTTATATCTCATTCTTGCAATAACAAAATTTTGCGTGAACAGCTAACAATTACCAAGTATTAGGGATAAAGAAGGGTAGGTATGACCATAAAGGATGATTATAAAGGATGACAAGGGAGCCTGATTATGATAAGATAGCTTTGTGTTTGGACTGTGTTGCTAGTTCCATGAATCAATAAATGCAGTAAAATTGTGTAGAAACACATATACCACCAATATAAATGTACACAAGTGCATGCAAAACTGGTGAAATCTGAATGTATTCTCTGGATTATGCTAATATTTCTGATTTTTATATTGTACAGTAGTGCTGCAAAGTGTTTCCCCTATGTAAATGTTCTCTCAACTTTTTGGGTCTAAATAATTATTCAAAAACAAAATTTAAATTAAAAAAACCTCATTTTGAAAAAAGTGAAATTGGTTATTTCTTTGACTAGGCAACAAACTTAAAGGATGACTATGAACTATGTTGCTATGTTCAAATTGGACATAAATTAAACTTTTATAGGTATACATATTCACACTATAATTTGAATTCCCCCAGTTCTGTTGACATCTCATAGAACTCATTTATTCAAGTCATAGTCTAATAACTATTCAACTCATTCTAATGCTACAGAATAAAATTCTGTGGGAAAAATGTATGCAATTTATGACCCAGTCTTAGACAGATGGTCTGAATGATTATTCCCAAAAGGTTCAGTTCTATAACAAGATCAATTGCTATAGCAAATATATGTGGTGTTTCACACCTCATTCAGCTCCGCTGTGCAAAAATGAATATGGGAAAACCATCTAATATTGAATATATCTCAAGGTTGCCCCCATTAAAAATGGATCTCAATTCCATGATGTGGATTTCTTCTCTAAATTTGGGAGGATAAAGAGAGCTTAATTAATGGCACAAGAGGTGTGAAAATATTGCTGTGTGACGGGAAGCACATGGAGTTTGCAACTTTGCAATGAAAGAATTGGCAGGGATTTCCCATGTCCACTGCCAGCAGTTCTCTTCCTCTGTTCCTCCAGATTTTGCCAGCTGGAAAGCACAGTCTGTGCTGTCTTTCCACTTTCCCCCAAGCAGTGAAACTGGCACGGCTGTTAGACACCCATATAAATTTACACGGATGAACCTTCCAAGGGTTTCAAGAAATCAATAATTCAGTGTGTTGAAAATGGTTAAAAGCTACATATAGAATTGAAGAAATAGGAATTTGTTCTTAATTTATTTAATCATCTTTCACTTGGTGGTTTGCTCACCAGGAAAACAGACTGATGTGCCAGTCATGCAGAAGAATTTCATTGTAGTAACAGTTTTACTGTATGGTGTTAGTTTTTAATCAATAATTTTGTCCACAGCAAACTAATCTTTTAGAATCTCTGGCATGATTGCATATCCCTTTCTTCCTAAACTGTTTTCTGTATTTAGTGACAGAAGACTTCCTAGAAAACTTTTTCTAATTTTATAAGCCTCTGCTCAGTCTTTTCCTCTCACTTATTTCACATTCTCCTTAAAAATTGATAATTTTTAAATTTAGAGAAAAATGAAAAGATAGTAGAGAGAATTCCCATATACCTACTATTCAGTTCCCCTTATGTGTGATATTTATGTACACGTGTATGTATACATAAGTACATATGTATCTGTTCATGCATATGTATAATTATATACATGTACATAAGCATCACACTTACATAGTTATGTTTAAATAAGTATCACACTTAAGTGTACATATGTATGGTACACTGGCCATAATTAGTGAATCAACATTAACACATTATTATCAGATAAAGTTAATGCTTTTTTCAGTTTCTAAGTTTGCATTTAACATCCTTTTTTTTTGTTTTAGGATATCATCCAGAATTCCGTATTAGATCAAGTCATAGTCTCCTTAGGCTCATCTTGGCTGTCACAGTTTTTCAAACTTTTCTTATTTTTATAACCTTGACAGTTTTGAGGCATACTGGTCAAGTATTTTGTAGAAAGCCTCTCAATTGGGATTTGTCTGATATGTTTCTCATGATTAGACAGTGGTTATGGGTTTTGGGGAGGAAAACTGTAACGATAAAGTGTCATTCTTATCGCATCATGTCAAAGTTTCATTCTACTCATGACTTCTCACTGTTAATGTAACTTTAAGCATCTCATTGAGGTAGTATCTGTCAGGTTACTCCACCACAAGGTTGCTCATCCCCTTTCCATACTCCAATCCTTAGAAAGAATTTATACTGATCAAGCATAAAGAGTAGGAAGTTACACTGTACCTCCTGAAAGAAAGGGCTACATAAATTGTATTTCTTTTCCATGGAAGTTTTTATTCTCTATTTTATGCTTGATTTCTCATTTGTATCAATATGAACTTGTGTGTATTTATTTTGTACATGGAGCCATAATTCTATGTATAGCTTATAATGTCATAATTTTGTGTATATATATTTAATAAATATTTTATTTTACTTTTTACTGGGTTATAATATACTATCTAGTTATTTTTTTTGTCACACTGTCCCAAGTTTGGTCTTTGAAACACTGTTAGCTAACTCTATCCTATCATTCTTTTTGTTTTTTGGAGTCCTTTTTCCTTTTAGCACTAAAACATTAAAGACATATTTATGTATTTCCTGCCCGAGACCTCTAGTTAATAATTTTTTTTCAAAGAGCCTTCAGCTCTTTTATAAGATGATATATTTAAAAAGAAGATATGGGTGCTACATGTACTCTTAGTTAATGTTCTCATTAATTTTAGTCCTTCTGACCTGAGAGCAAGAGACTATATGTTGAATACTAACCTATTCTTAAACATATATGTAAAAAAGTTTTTGCATGTAAGCATCCTTCATATATGTTAAATCAAACCTCAGTTTGATTTATCTTCCACTGAAATTTATTGCACTGTGGATTACTTTGATCTTTTATGTCATTTAACTTTATTTAAAGTAAATTGTAATGACTTCAGAGCTATTAATACATACTCCATTGCAAACAGCCTTTATCAACTGTATGGTGCTTATGCAAAGCATCTTTTATCTTTAGTCTCAGGTTCTATTCATTTCCAAAGTGACATAAGCCAGTATATTTTCCAGCAATTGTCTTCATTGAGTTTATTCGTATTTGTAGTTAATCCAATTATTT
Organism: Uropsilus gracilis; assembly: GCA_004024945.1. Classification (NCBI taxonomy): domain Eukaryota; kingdom Metazoa; phylum Chordata; class Mammalia; order Eulipotyphla; family Talpidae; genus Uropsilus; species Uropsilus gracilis. The sequence continues at coordinate 17,035 of PVHY01001530.1, read as the reverse complement.
TGGTTGCTTCTCATTTTATACGGGAGTCCTCTAACATCTTAAGTTACTTTTTAAAACCTGTATACATCAGGGATCATTCTGGTGCCATAAACTCATATGGGTTTTGGTAAAAACTTTGGGTCATCTCATCATTGAAATGGCACAGAGAAGAGTTTTACAACACCCAACATTCTACTGGGTATCACAAATTTAATACTCTCCACAAGCCCTTGTAAACTGTGATTCATGCTCTGTGTCCTGAAGGCCACTTTTCTTGAGTGTCATGTAAATGCAGTTTTACAGCTTGTGCCCTTTCCAGACTGGCATCTTCCACAATGGTGATTTGCAATTAAACTCCTTCTCCATGTTGGCGTGGTTGAAAGTTCATTCCTTTTGCTCTTGTTCATAGTGTGGATGTACCAAAAGCTATTTATCTACTTACTTTTGAAAGTCATTTCATGTTTGCTTGTACTGGTAATTAGGGAAAACACTGCTACAAGCATTCACATGCAGATTTCATGTGGATAGAATTTTTCAAATTTGATTAGCAAAGATCTGTGAGTGATTGCTGGATTGTATGGGAAAAAATGCTAACTTTTATAGAAAATTGCTACAGCTTATCTTAAAATTACTGTGCCCCATTCATAATGAAAGAGCATTCCTATTGCTCATATCCTCAGCAATGAGTACGCCATTTAAAAAAAATTAAATCATCTTACTAGGTGTATAGTGAAATCTCATTGTTTTTGTAAATTTGTATTTATCTAATGAATTTTGGTATGAAACATCTTTTCCTATGTTTATTTGCCATCTTTAAATTTGCAGGAATAAGGTATCTCTTCAGATTTTTCCAATTTTATAAATTGAGCAATTGTTTCCTTAATAGTTAAGAATTCATGGCAGGCCTCAGTATCTTAAACAAACACTTAAATTTCTTCTCCAATAATTCCCTCAAATGTGTCATACCTGAGTCTGATTCTAGTGATTGCTTGGTCTCTTGTATTTTTTCTTGTCTTTAGCTAATCTTTGAATATTTCTGTTGAAACTGAAAGGTTGTTTTGAGTAATTAGAACTGAAGTAATAGTGATTTAGAATTCTTATGTTCATATAGCTAAGAGATGAGTTGAGTAAAATATAATTACAGAAGCAAGAGCCTTGAACATATTTTATATTATTTGTTATATTGTTTATTTTGTTTTACATTGTTATCTACCCTGGGTTCTCCAACCACCTGATCATCTATGAATCATCCTCTTAGTCTTTTGTGCCCCTCCCACTCCTGGTTTGCCCTCTCCCCCTCTCCATGCTCTGTGCTTCAATTTTGCTAAAAATTAGTTCTAAATTTTTCTTGTCTGTTAGATTGGCTTCCCTTTGTCATATTAGTGAGACCATCCAGTACTTCTCTTTTTCTTTCTGGCCTATTTCTGCTAGCGTGATTCATTCTAGCTTCTGGTCCAGCCATTATGGAAAACTGTGTGGAGGACTCTTAAACTACTGACAATGGAACCCCCATATGATCCAGCAACCCCACTTTTAGGAATCTACCCAAAGGTTACAAAAACTCCAATCCAAAAAGACACCTGTACCCTCATGTTTATTGCAGCGCTATTTACAAAAGCCAGGATATGGAAGTTTTGAACATCTTCTAATGACTTTTTTGTTGTTGTCATTGTTACTTGCTTCCTCCTGTTTATTCTGGGCTTTCTTGTCTCCTAAGAGAAAGTCTATATCTTGCAGGCCTTTAATCCATATACCAGTGTCACTGTTAATACCGGGATCTCTGTGTGGTTGGAAGATGCAGGAAGGGAAGCATTCTATCATTGTGCAATTATATCTCCTGTCTCTTTGTGAACTTATGTCTCAAGTTTGCAACAATAACAAGTGTTTAACCCCTTGATTTTTTTCCTCCATACCCTTACTCTTTTCCCCGACTACAGCATTCTCAATTGTTTAATTGCTTATCCCTATTGACTGTGCTTTGTTTTCCCTCGCATATTATATAGGAAAAAAAGAGTGACTGACCAATAAAGCTTTTTCTCTTTTTTTGGGCAAGGTGATGGCAAAATGTTCTCCCTTGTCTCCCACTGCATAGTAAATCTTTGATATGAAGTATCTGAAAATATTCCATGAATAGTTTTTCCTGTACTAACCTCCACTCCCCTACCTTCTCACTGTCAGATTGTCACTAGGAGAAGTTGATGGTACACTTAAATGTTTTAGTATGCGGAAATCCCTAACACCATGACCCATGTCATTTCCCACTCTCAAAGTAATGCATATTCATCCTGAAACAATTTGCCAAAAATTACATTTTTTGTATTTACCAGTTTAGGGGTCCAGTGGCTTCTGGTTTGGGTAAACTCATCTCCACTCTCCCTGTGTATCCACCCATCTCTCCAGTTTTGATTTTCTCTAAAGGGTTCAAGAAAAGTTAAGGATTTTCAGTGTGCCTGTCTCTTCCTTGCTATAAAAATATGTCATCTTCTAAGTTCTTTGTATTGAAGTTGAAACTAATATCTTATTTTATTCTGACTTATCACTCTATACATGAAACAGTAGATGCACTATGTACTTTCTATCCTTATGAAATTTTATAATCAATCTAAAAGCTCTGACTCATCTGATTAGGGTTTCTAAAATGAAATGACAGCCTGTGGAATGAGAAAAATGTTTTCAAATGTTGTATTTGGTTAGAAGTTAATATGCTATATATATATATATATATATATATATATATATATATATATATATATATATATATTTCATGTAACTAAGCAGCAAAGAAACAAGTAACTCAGTAAAAAATAAACAATGATCTGACATTTCTCCTAAGATGATCTATGAAAGGCGAACACAGGTACATGAAAAGATATAAAACATCACTAGTAATTAGGACATGCAAATTGAAGCTGTAAAGAAACACCGCCTCATGTCTGTTAGGTCGCCATTCATCCAGAGGTAAGGTAAGAGATGACATGCTGGTATGAATGGGAAAGAAAGGGAGCCCTCATGCACTATTGGTGGCGTTGAAAATTGATAGAACCACTGTGAAAAAGAATATAGAGGGTGACAAAAAAATAAAACTACTATATGCTGTAATGACTCCTCCTAGGAAAATACTATCTTTCTGCCAAGTGCTTCAGCCTCTAAAAGTTAGCTGCCTCTTAAAAAGATACATATGAATGAAATCTCAAAAAGTTAAGTCTGCTGTCCCAAACTAGACTCACCTTTTATTTCTATTCTAGAACATTCTTCTTTCAATTTTTAAATCTTTGTATTAAATAAAAAAATTATTTCTGTCACCCATGTTTTGATCCTCGGTCTCATTTTTGGATGTGTATTTTCAAAAAGGAGAAGAGAAGTTAGTCCATTACAAATCTATTCTAGAAACCAGTAATGTTATCTCTATAGGTACTGTAAAAATCCTTTGTTTATAAACTCTGTAGTCCCCTTAATATTTTCTACTTCAATCTCTCATTAACTTTAGTCTTTAACTCTTTGAACGGACCCCAAATTAGTTCTTTATCATGTTTAGTTTCTCTAACTTTTTTTGTCTGTTTCATCCATGCTGGTCCCCTATTACTTGGTAACCACTGAGAGTTTAGAGTAGAAGTGGGAATGACTAGAGCCTTGCAACCAAAACCATCATTATATTGTTCAGAATCTCAAACTTACCTTCCTTCTCTCTGCTACCTTTCAAGGATCTCATGTCTAAAGGGATCTACTTCCAAAATAGAACTTGCTTGATTTTCCATTATTCCTGCCTCCCCTACCATTGGTAGTGCTGTCCCATCACCATAGATACAGCAACTGCTCATTCACATATATAGACTCTTCTTTACCATGAAATAAGTGTCTCCCCATATGAGGGAATTCCTGAGTACCGATAACTTTCTATAATAAGATGCGTATTATTCCTGAAACACATGCTATTTTATTTGAAAGTAAGAAATGTCTCATTGATCTGTATGAGACAGAAAGTAAGAATTCTGTATTTATCTTTCTCATCTCATATGTCTGTAGCATTTTCAGCACTTACAGTTCATTGCACATTGTATATACTCAAACCGATTTTTTAGGAAACTTAACTGTAGAACAAAAGCAGACTTTTGCAAATTTAACTGAATTTAAAATCACAGAATGCCAGAAATTAAGTATCATAGTTGAAGTGAAGAGACAACAATGAATACAAAAAACAAAACCCAGAGAATTTCCAGGCTATGAATGCCTTAGCCAAGTTGCTGGAACTTAAGTTATATTTACATTCCAACTTTCAAAGTGCTTAGTCATTTTTAATCTTTTGATGTGTGAACAAAATTAGATGTCATATTTCTGAAAGTGTTTTTGGTGATGTTGTCTTGAAATGGAATCAAGTATTTGGGGATTTATTAGAAGAAGAAAACACTGTTTTAGATGTGGTATTGCAAAGGGAAAAGAATATATATCCATAAACTGCAAAGAGGGGGTTTGAAACTTCCAAAGATTATCTCTTATTGTGAAGCAGAAACACAATGCTAGGGAATTCTTGGAAGGCACAAACAAGCATAAAGAAAAAATTACCATGAGTAAGACTATGGTCTGTGATTTTTCACGTTATAATATTGACTCAGAGAGGACATATCATGAGGTAAGAAGTCTTCCTTGCCTATTATCCAGTACATAAATGAGAAAAAAGCCTTGACAATATTCTGAGATACATTTTAAGGAGATGCACAACCGTATTTTCAAGTCAGTTCTAGTTCTTTTATTCAATTTGGATTAATGAAATATTAAAGTATTATCACATTTATCAAATGTGCACCTGTAAGTAATATCAACATATTATCAGTTAACTAGTCCATTGCTCTGATGTTCTCATATTCCTTAAAACTTTTCATTATGTTTAAATAAAATGGAATAATTAGACATACTTACAGAAAATTGGAATGCTGTCACCTTTGACATTTCCATGGCAATGGTATTCATCATATATAATTTACTCTTAAATGTGCATGAAAGGTAATTAGCTTGTGTAAAGAATTAATACATCTTTCAGAAGAAATAAATACTTATTAAAAATATTACCTGGTCCTTATGGCATCTGTAAAACATTGCAATTAAAAATTCAAGTAAAAATTCATAGGATAGCAACGTAATCAAATTATATATACTAAGGGCTCTAAAAGTCAGACATTGGAAGTGGGAAATTGTGGGTCCCATGGGCATAAGTGGGTACAAGAATAAACAAAGTTGACTATACTTGTTCTCATGACTTAGCTATAAAAGATGACTTCTACTTCGATGCAGGAGTGCTGAAACCTGCCAGGGTGAATGCAGATATATGAGGCATTGTGAAATTGCACTCATATATTTCTCCATGCCTGTGATTATTTGCTGATATACTGTTGTCAAACTCCAGTGCTCATTCATTTAATCACAAGTCCCTTCACAACATAATTTAAGGTGATCACTCATGGGAATCTGGGGTGTGCCAGGAGCCTAAGGAACCACAGTGAATTAGTACTCTTGTGAATTCCTTGAGGTGCAATGAATTTCACTCCTCAAATGGGTCCAACATGAAAATGAGGCTAGTAGTAATGTGTGCTTGCAGATTTTCAAACACTGAGATACTTTTTGGCAGACGAGGTAAGATTTCATTCTCAAGAGACTCCAGGAACTAGAATCAGATTGCTGAAGTCTGAGAATACAAAGTTTCTAAGTCCTGTGGCTAAACCAATAGCAAAGTTTATCTTTTGCTCATGTAAGGCATTTCATTTGCCCAACCCTTATGTTTCAAGAGGTCTTGAAAAGTTCTATCTCACTACCCAGAATGAGGCCCCAAATACCTGTGAGGTTAAATGGAAAGGCAAGTTGTTATCAAAAATAGATTATACAGAGACCAGAATTTGGTTTCAGACCACTTAACCTCACATTTATGGTTCTAGCACCTTTGGTGGCAGAGAGTGGCATTTTAGTTGCTTTTTTGAACCACCTATGGTACATATAATGCTGTATTATAGCTGGCTGCAATTTGTTTTATCCAAAATCTATCTTCTTCACATTATAAAAACTTCCTTAAGAACCAAAGGGCTAATGACACCCTTTTTGGCAGGTAGATTTAGTATTTCTTAAAAACTCCCTAGAACTCCCTAAAGATAAAGTGTTCCACAGATAATAAAATCCCTTAAGATAAAATGTCCCACAGATATTAAAATCTGTGGGACAATTGGTAGATATTGAATGAATAAAGTTCAAGTGTTTATATAGTACTTTCAGAATCTTTAATATGGGAATATACCTTGTAAATATCCAAGAGGAAAGGAATGAAATGTGCTTAGGAAACAGTTTTTCATAGCTTTGTAGTACTCAATTGTTCACATGCCCCATAGATACTAAGAGAAAATTTATTCTTTCCAGGTTCGTGAACTGGAAGCATGAGCTCATTTCATGAGTGTTCAATAATAGGTGCTCAGTAAATACTAGTCATTATATATGAGGAATCTCCCTATTTTCGTTGTTCAATAAAGTTTAATCTTTCTGATCCTTAACTGTGATTTCACAGTATACTTCTCTTTGATATCTTGTGCCTTCCTTTTCTGTCTTCTTTTCATTCATGTGCATTTCCTTGGATTCTTACAACGTCCTTCCTAAATTAGGGTCTAAACACTTGCTGCTATAACCATCCTATAACCTACCTCCATCTCTACTTGATTATTCTCTATTCATATATCTAACAGCAAATCACAGGTCTTCTGGGCACTTCAGTGTTCACTAGACCTTAGTATTTAAACACAAGCACCAGGTACTTCTCCATATCATCATACTAGTTATAGTAAATACTTGTATTATTTTCTCTCTCTCTCTCTCTCTCTCTCACACACACACATGCATATATGCACACACACTTCCTTACAAGTTCTGCAAGGGAAGATAGGAATATATTCTGTTATTCACTGTCTTTTTAGACCAGTGTAATAACTGATGCGCACGTAGTAGTTGCTTTTAGAACATTCATTGAATTAGTGAATGGCTGTAAATAGGGGTAGATTAGTGGGAATGAGCTAAACTAACCACAGCTCCACATTAAGGAGATCAGGTTAGAGAGAGATGAACTCTCACAGACCTTTAAGGTTTGAGGGCTCTGAAGTTAATAGTCCAAACAAACTTTATATTGAAAAAATAATTTTCTACTGTGACAATATTTGAGACATTTTTGCACTGCAAATGCCTCTCAGAAGCCCTCATTTTAACTTCATTGGAAATCATCTTGGCTTACTGATAGGTACTTCTTTCCAGTGCTTTTAATGTTTGGCACCTTAATGGGCATCTGCCTATATTTTTTTCAGTTCTGCTTGTCAGACTTCAAGCCAATTTCTGATATATTCCATACATTTTACTTCTATTAACATTTTTCAAGTGAAATGTCTCCTTATTTGTGATGACTTTGACTCCTCATTTACTCTTTCAATTTTCTTGCGCAAATGCTCAGGGAAATCTATATTTTCTATTTGAAAGTGTATTTTATCCATTTAGATAAAAATTCCTTTCCATATCTCCCATAGAAAGCACACATTTCCTTTTATTCTGTTTTTGAAGTGGTTTTTTTTTTTTTTTTTTTTTTTTTTTTTTTTTTTTTTTTTTTTTTTTTTATTTTTTTTTTTTTTTTTTTTTTTTTTTTTTTTTTTTTTTTTTTTTTTTTTTTTTGCCTTAAATCCTTTTGCCAAAAGAAGTATAAAAAATCATTTTATCTTGCTTGGGGAATGACAAAAGACATTCTTAACCCTTCTGAGGTCTGTTTTTGTGGAAATTTACCTGGACCACTTTATGCATTCTAAGTTTAAAGGATTACATTTGTGTTTATGTGGGGGGTGGGGGGAGGATATCCTAAAGCATTGCAATCCAATTCATAAAGTTTCAGATATGGGTTCCCCATGGGAACTGACTGTCAGGATCGACATGTGGTATTTATATGCAGAAAAATGGGAAAACTGTTGAAAAATTACCTGGAAACCAGATTGTGTGGACACAGCCTCAGGCTCCTACAGTCTGTCTCTTCCATACTGATTGGATCGTGTTTGTAATTACAGAGAACATTTGAATAGTGTTTTACCTTGAATCATATTCACTGGGAAATATTATTCCCTGGATGATTCAGTTGTTAGAATGAAATCATTGCAGGTCTCTCACTGGCTGCTGATGAATATTGAAAGCATTGTAGATAATTATTATTTTTATTGAGGTAACAATGGTTTATAACAGTGCGTATGACTTGATGGTATAGGAATGAACCTCTTAACATGTATGTTACAACTCCACATCTACCATCAAAACACCCATATCATAATCTTTTGCTATAGTCTGTTAAGTTCCCATGACACCATTCCCCTTCTCTTTCTTTCTGGTAGCTTCAGTTTTATAGTCAGATTTCTGGAAGTTTTTGTTTGTTTATTTAATTTATCTAGATGTCACATATAAGTGCAATCATCCAGCATTTGTCTTGCTCCTTATGTCTTATTTCCCCTCCTCCAGTTTCATTCACATTGCTGCAAATGGCAAAAAAAAGATGCAAATTCATCTTTTTTTTTGTGGCTGAATAGTAGTCCATCAACTGTTGGTACTGAATCTCCTTATCAACTAATTTGTGGGCACAACAGTTGTTTCTATAAGTTAGGTATTATAAAAAAATTGCAATAAATATAGGAGTATAGCTATACCTCCGATTAAGTGTTTTGTACTTTTTGGATAGATATTTCGGAATAGGATTGTTTAATCCTAAGGTAGATTTATTTTAAATTTTGAGAATTGCCCACAGCTTTCTGTAGGGGCAGTACCAGTCTGCTTTCTCACCATGATTTGCAACAGTTCTCACTTCTCTATAACCTAGCCAACACTTAATGTCCTGAACTTTTGGATATGATGCACTCTCATAGGAGTGAGATGGCTTCTCATTTTCATTTTGATTTGCATTTCCCTGATAAGAGATTATGAGTATTTTTTTCTCCCTCGTGTGCCTATTTGCCATCTGACTGTCTTCTTTGCAGGAATGTCTAGGTCTTCTGCTCATTTTTTTTTAATTGTAAGTATAGTTAAAATTTTTTTATTTGTATTTTATTGAAATTTCGCTATTTTTTATTTAAGTAACATTGATTTATAGTATGGTCTGTGTTTTATAAGTAAAGGATCCCCCACTACACCTACCAACAAATCACCCATAGTCCACCACCTTAGTCCATTGTGCTTCTTCCCAACTTAGTTCCCAGCCACCTTCCTCCCCTTATCCTCTGGTAGGCTTAATTCTATAGATAGATTACTAGGGCTTGCTTTATATGAACCTTTGTTTTGTATCTAGTTATTCCAAGTATGAGTGATGTCAGTATCATATATAATTCTCTTTGTGATGTTTTTTATTTCCAATCAGACTCGCCAACTCCATGCATGTTAAGGATTATTTTTGTAAAATAATGTGTTCTGCCATTTGTAGATCAAGAAAATGCATTTACCATTTTTCATCCTTACTTTGCCTATCACTGGGCCTTCTGAACTAGGGAGTAATATGTATATTTCACCCAAAAAGAACAGTGAGAAAGTGATTTTGTCTTCCTTGTATGAGTTCTATATTTGCAGTATTGGCACTAAGGAACTTAGCTGTACCAAATGTCTGCTCAAACTGATCAGTGCTAAGGTCTGTCTGTTAAAAAAAATCCTACAATCTTTCAATTTCTGAATTTCTGAGGGAAAAATATATGCAAGAAATTAAAACATGACCTTTTAAGGCAAGTGAGAGATTTATTTGTGGAAAAGAAAATTGGTCAGCTTGGAAGTGAAGGCTCAGTCATGTTTTTTTTATTAAAGTAGTGCTTATTTTCAAAGCTTGTTATTAATACTTCCTTTTTGTGCAGAGAGAACAGGGGAAAATCTAAGCATTCATCTGTATATGTTTATAATATAATAATCTAGTCAATTTGCATTAATAAAGATTTTAAATTAGCAAATTAATTTGTGAGGTGACTTGTTTGAGTGAAGGCCTTTAAACATCCCCTGGAGAGCTATCTTGAAATCACTGAGCACAAGCCATTATATTTGAAGCTTGTTTTGTGTCTCTGGAATTTCAGCAGCCTTACTTCTCTAGTTCCTGAAGTGAGGACTGCCTCCTGGTGGAATTCCACCGGGAAAAGTGAAAAGGTCCCTGAGCAAAAGTGATTCATCCTCAGATGTAGATGAAGAGTGGTCCTAATGTGGTGTTTGTGGTCAAAGATCCTCACTGTTCTTCTGGTTAATATTTAATACATACCTGTTATGTACTGATCCATATGCTTGATTCTGGGAAAACAGCAGTACCAAAATATAACATGCCCTATCCCCATAGATTTGCATTTAATAGGTATTCAAATGGATGAAACAGCTTTTATGAGAGTTGCAGGTAAGACAATCAACAGGTGATAAGCCAGAAAAAATGAGGTAAGTTTTGCTTTTTTTAAAAAAAATTGTGGTATGAACACAACATAGAATATATCCTCTTAAATTTTTAAATATATGATAGTGTCTTTTACTATAGGCACAGTGTTGTTATTCAGATATTTAGAAATTACTCATCTTGCATAACTAAGTATCTATAAACACACTGAACCACCTTCTTTCTCCTCTCTTAGCAACCACCTTTCTATTACCTGTTTTTACAGTTTGGCATCTGAGCAAAGAAAAGCATTCAAAACTTGACCAACTGAACCGTTCATCCACCAACTATTCATCTACCAACTTGACCAACTATACCATCATGAATGTTGGAGCTGGGTTTTTGCTATTTCCAGAGGACATTGGGGTGACTTCTGATCATCAGAGGGGGTGTTTATTAGAACAGGACCTGGAACTCAAAATGCACTAATCTCTATTATACTCACATTTCTCACCTGTACAGATGAAGAATGGATAGTGAATGGTCTTTTAGTACCAATGTTCTAAGTTTCCAGAAATCCTAAAAACCTCATCTGGGCTGGCAATTAAATATGCCCTTAAGTAATCATCTGGAAGATAAAGAGAACTTTCCTGAAGGAGTTTAAATATATTTTGAGGGAAGTATTGGGGGACAGTGTAGACCAGCCAGTAGAATTACTTGGGGGGGGGTGGGCACAACTTGAATATACTCATCATGTAGGTTTATTTGTAAAGGACTTTATTGCATTCTTTATTTTTTTAAAGTAGTTATTGAGTTCTTACTAAATGGCAGACACTATTTCTTGTAGACCCCACTGTGTACTGTAATTTCCTTGCTGCAACTATCACTTTTGAATATAATAGAACTTTCTCATAATTACCCCCCTTTCTTAAAAAAAAACAGCAATTCCTATCTCTATTATAAACCATAGAGGCTTCTAGAAAGGATACACTAAAAATCACACCCAAATACAGCAGCTGACAGTCTGTGACAATCTAATTGCATTTCTGCCATCCCAGGGAAGCTATTTGTTGTCACTAATAATGATGCCATAAATTAACAATCAACTGGAAAGAGACAGCTTTAAATGCAACCTCTTCAAATTTAAAGCAGGTCTTTGGTACTAAATACATTAGGAGGACAGCTAAGTGTTCTTAGAAAGTCAGTGTGTCTCTCCCTCTCACTTGATACTACATGCGATGATCAAAAGACAGCCTGGCCACCTCAGAAGCATTAACAACGGGGAAGCTTTGGATGACATTATCTGTTAGTGATACATAGATTATTGCTGTGCTGGTGATAGCCTCTTCTATGTCAGAGAACCCAGAACATATTACAAATGGACAGTTCAAAATGATTCTGTTGCATCTTTTAAATTGTGCCTTATGGTGATTAAGAACGTGGACCTTTGAAGGCATGGTAATTTGATTCTAGTAAGTCACTATTTCAACTTTTTGTTTTCTATTTAATTTTTCTTATTGAAAGCTATTAATGTTAAGTGTCCTTTACCCAAATTCTTTTTTAATATTCCCATTATTTGATAGCTTTTCACCTCAAGAAGTATATATGCCATAGCACACTCACTATCAATGTTCTAGTACCATTTATCACTATCAAATTGACTCTCTAGCTGTTGTTCTCACCCCCTTCTACTTTGTCTCTTGTAACCACCATTTTGTTAGCCTAAGACACCTGTGTGTTTGTGTTTTGTCTGTTCTTTTCTTTATATTACATATATGAGTGAAGCCATCTGACACACCTTTCCCTTTCTGACTTTGTTTTTAGCATAAAATCCTCTCTAGTCCCATTCATGATGTTACAAAAGGCACAATTTCATCTAATAGCAGAATTCTGTGCCACTGAATAGGTGTGTGTGTATATACATATCAATTAGTTACTTTTTAAAATCACATTGTCCAATAGAGAAACAAGTTGCCATATGTGATTATTGAAATTTAAATTAATCAAGGGAAAATAAAAATGTTAACTTCCAAATTGCTTATTATGGAACATTTCTTTTGTCATAGAAAGCCCTACTAAAGAGTGCTATTCTAGAGCATTCGATATTCATGTCCTGTTGACATTCAACTTCAGTCCATCTTCACCATCTACATGTGCTGCAGCTGTAGCCTCTGCCTCTTTTCTTCCACTTTTGCTCCCCTATAATTTGTTGTTAACTCAGAAATCATTAAAATCATTTCAAAACTTGTCACATCGTACCATTCTCTTCCATGATTCTCCTTATATTATAATAAAATCAGGTACTTTATTGTGACCTAAAACACTTTATCTAGCATTTCATATGTAGATACATATGTACTAGTTATGACATGTCTTGATCCATATCTAGACATTGATAAGTTGATATTGGTGTATCTTTGTTACCCCCTATTCCTCATCATACAACTGCCTCTTTCCAACCATCATTGAATCAGTGTTTGAGTACCCCAAACATGATTCCTTTTTAGCATTTTTGCTTAGATATTCCACTCACTTGAAATGTTCATCATCTTTATTTGTTACGTGTTTTACTTTTTCTGCTCAATCAAGTCTCAGACTAAGGTTAACTTATCCTAGGAGATGTTGCATAACCACTTACTTTTACTCTATTGTATTCATGTCTGTATATAGTCTTAATTACTACCAGTTAATATTAGCTAGTCATATCTTTTCTTATTTTTTTTTGTCATTACCCACTATAATACAATCTTTATAATAGTCAGTTCTTACATCTTTTGTGCTAAACTCTGAGGACCTAGAAAATGTCTGACATGTGTGGTGATTAATAAGTAATCACCACATTAATAAAATAAATGATTTTATTTATTTATAAATAAATTTTATAAAAATAACTCTCTGAACCGTGGAATATTTTTACTTAATTCTCATCATTTCCTTCTGAAGAAGGAATTAATAATACCTTTTCAGATGAGGTGAGTGCTTAAATAACATTTAACACTTCATTGAATAAATAGCAAAGTATAGCAATTTTTACAATTTCTGAACTCCCTAGCCAATGTAGCTGTGGGAAACTAAAACAAAAATCTGGCAATTGATAAAGAAACATAAATGGAACAATTGCAGAAAAGTATTTTATTTTTCACTTTGGCTTAAGAATTTTCAGGAAACTAACCACTATAGCAAATAGACTGGATTTCTTCCATGTCCTCTAGTTTTTATAACCTCTCTCTTTGGTGCTTCACTCTGATACTAATCAAAGTGAAATACTTCTGTTTCTTTTTTTGGCTGTGGGATATGTTATTTAATTGTCACACACTTTTTCCCTCAATCTGTGTTTATCTTATGATTCTATATTTGGCTTAACTCTGCTGATGTCCCCCTCCACCCCTAATCTCACAATCTGCTCATCATTTCCCAATTATATCACACATTTTTCTACTTCTTTACTTAAGCAAAACCTTCTGTTTGAAATCCTTATATCCATATTTATGGTTAAGGTAAATCTTTAAGTCAGATTTCAATAGTTAGAGAACTGGAATAGAGAGGTGTTTTCTGACCCAAACCTTAAATTCTTCCGGTTTTATATGGTGGTGCAATGACAAAGTTTTTCCTTGTGTTACTTACCTGAGTGTGTTCAACAGATATTGAATGCCTACTATGTGTTAAATTGATAGGTTATTTAGCCTTACAGCTAATAATAAACCATATGTATTCCCCTAGCAGCTTATAAGTTTTTTAAGGTCATGGAATAGGTCTTACTCATTTTTTTTTATTGCCCACAGCTTCTTGTGACATTCCATAAACATATTAGGAGCTCAATATTTATTAAATAAACAAAAGCATGATCCATCAGCTTCACAGCGATTCTTGAGCCAGAAGGAACCCAGAGAAACCCCTGAGAGAAAATAAACAGTTCAAATCCACTGCAAACTCAGGCCAAACACATGCCTCATTTTCAGAAATACTGAATCTGTGTCATGTATTTGGATAAATCTCAGGTATCAAGAAAGTGACTCACTTTATGACATCTCCCCTGGAGGTTTAAACTAAGGCAAATTGATTTGAGTACCTGACTAAATAGAGGCATTCCTGTAGAGTAGGAGGAACTGGGGACTTTGAAAAGATTTGATCTATATGAGTTTCTCTTTGGGAAGGGAAACAGGGAGGAGCTAGTGTTAGTTAGACTGTTAATGGATGGATGAGCAGTCAAATGTTTGGGTGAGATGAGAAAGAAGTGTCTCTCCCTCCTCAATAAATTCTCCCATCCATGTGACAGGCCTGAATTTGCCAGACTATTTTCTTTTGATTCTTGAATGGTTGAATGGAAAGGTACAAATACTAAGACTGAAATTACATATATCCTGTTGATGCAGTTTTAAAAATGGAGATATACTGGAAACCTGTAGCTGGTGATATAATGACAATATAGATATTGTCTGGCTACCTGTAAGCCGATCATCAGTATGTCTCTGAGTATATCCGAATTATTCATGGAGTTTTCAGTGTAGATACCATGTGACTAACTCATCCTGAAGTCCATTAAATGAGCATTCTGAATGAATATCTTATATTTTTATTATGTAAATTATTGGAAGTCCTTGAAATATGTAACTACTGAAGTAATTTTAGTTTATTTTTCTATTTCTTGCTGTTTGCAACCAAATACATCTTTAAAAAAGAAACAATTAAACTGATAAGAACAGAAACTACACTTGATCTTAGCCAAAAGACTGTGGGGTGACAAACAGATGGAAAAGATGTGGTATGT
The DNA here is from genome assembly GCA_004024945.1 of Uropsilus gracilis. Classification (NCBI taxonomy): domain Eukaryota; kingdom Metazoa; phylum Chordata; class Mammalia; order Eulipotyphla; family Talpidae; genus Uropsilus; species Uropsilus gracilis. The sequence goes on along the minus strand of PVHY01001530.1, from coordinate 1,916 downwards.
ATACACAATGGAATATTACTCATCAATTAAAAATGACAAATTTGATTAATTTGAGATAACATGGAATAACTTAGAAGAAATTATATTAGCAGAAACAAGTTACAAATAAAGACACAGAAACCAAATGGTTTTACTAATATATGGGATATAAGAAAAACAAACATAAGGCTGGAGGAAAAGTCAAAACAAGCTAATAACCAAACTGAAGTACACACTGGGGGTGGGGGAGTGGATGGGAGTGGTCAATGAGAGGAGGTGGTGGGTGAACCCCAGGGAATAAAAATATGTGGTATGTATATATATGTTATTTAAAAAAAGAAAAAATTACTTCATTTTTATGTTTTGCGCCTTTCTAGAGTACAAAATTGTAATTTCTGCTATTCTTGATTATAAAATTTTAGTGTATTCTCTTAAATATTCCTGTCTTAGTGTCACTCAACCTCTCTATAAACACAAGCCACACACCCTCTCATGACCATCATAAGTCATCACTAACAGGATGACTATACAATAGGGAGTATAGTCATATACTCTAGGGCAAGATCCTGTGTCGGATTATTTCTTTAAGTCACGTCTGAATTTTACAATATGTCATGTAACCGTAGGTCTCCAATAACACATGAATTAGTTGATTTCATCCTTATGGTGTTTGTTTATAGGTAACAGCATCCCCATTTTACAGACATCACTGGATCCCATAGAGGCAAAACAGTTATCAGAAATTGAACTCCATTCAGTTGAGTTCCTGTTTGTTTGTTTTTTGTTTTTTTTTTGTTTTTTTTTTTTCCATTACACCAAAATGAATGCCTTCTGGGAATCTAGGGCTCTTTAGAACTAATTGTGGTGATTTTTATGTTTCTGCAACATTTACTTCCGTGACTTTATTTCTGACCATTTTCGGATCACTCTTGCACAGACAATGCAGTTAGGACTAGGTGCTTATATTGTGTACAGCTGTTTCAAGCAACCTGCTGCTTTCACTGCAGCTGGAACAACTGACTTTCTCAGCAAGCTCTGATTAGCATTTGATGTTGACAAGCACTTTTTTTCTCTGAATGCCAATGCAGGAGTGATTGTTGTCATTGCCACACTAAGGCTTGGGCTGTAGGTATACATTCTAGTTTGCCTCTCCTCCTGGATACACAGTATCAGCTACTGACACATTGAAAATGTATGCTATTCCCCCAGCTTTCAAGCATGCATGGCTTTTGAAGGTATGTCTTCCCCTGCAGATTGTGCATACTGTCGATTTGGAAAGTTTGGGGGTTGGAACCTGCATTTTTGGGTCCCTTTCACTTGCTTGTTACGTATGCTATAATAACATATTTACTTGAAAAAGCTTGAGGATTATTTTACTTTCTAGTTCCCTAGTGTATTTATCATGAGATTCAGAGTGTACCTGGCTTGTTTTACAGATGCTTGTTCTAAGTTAAACTGATTGAACTCTCATCATTAATTACAGTTTCCCCATATAGTACTGTGCCTACCTATTCTGAGTACTCAGTGCATTATTTTCCATCTTTCTTTTAAGAAATAAGGAAGTAGTCAATAGTGCCCTAAGAATCTCAACCTCTTTTATAGTTTAACTTCTTTTAAACCTTGGAGACTTCAAAAATTAACAATTATAATTTTGAAGAATGTCAAAAAATTGCATTTGGGTTCTGAGTATACTCACTTCACCTTTTCATCAATATTTCCATCAATATTTCTACTGCTAAATGAACCTCATCAAAATATATGCTTGGGTGCAGCATATTGCAGCATATTGAGAAGGCAGGTTGGGGAACATTAGTAGGATGGCTATAATCATCTCAAAGCTACTCTTTAAAATAGATCTCTTGTTTGGCAGAGTGAAAAGTCTAGTCTCACCTCCTTTAGATAATCATAAGTAGAGTGCTACAAATGAAAGGGGAAAT